>VZSF01003427.1:390348-472127 GCA_013398295.1 Chionis minor | reverse complement strand
AAGGGAAGGGAAGGGAAGATCAAGATGCTGTGTTGCTGGGCCAGAAGTGAGTAGAACATCTTGTTACGGAAACGGCCACGAAAATGCTCCTCCCTGCATTAGAAAATTAGCTATTTAAAGCAGGATAGATTGCCAGTCCTCTGCCGCTGTTGTCATTTGGATATGGCATGTGTAAATAATATTTCCTCATGAAAGAAAACTTCCATTGATGACAGCACTCCTCTGGCCACGTCCTGTCCCAAACAGGAGGAATCGCCTCGTCTCTGGAAATGATGTCTAGCTCTGAAGAGAAAGCCCATAACATGTGTTTTGTTTTTCCTCTAAAACTTCAGACAAGTGAATTTTGACCTCCAAATGCTACCGAAGTGGCACAAATGGGTCACAATTTCTAAGATGCATTTGGGCACTGGAGTTACATAGGACAGCACTCATGACAGCACTCGTGTGGAAATAAAAATATGTGGAGAAAATGAAGAAAACTATGTGACTTAGAGCAAAGCCCACTTTCCCCTAAGGTTTGTATAATCAAAGTGGCAATACGTGCTTTAAAGCAGTTCTTCAAAACAGATTGCTTTACCTTTTCCACTGTCAATGAGCAAAAATCCTTTTATTTTCAGCTTATCACAGTTCCTGACTCCTCAGGGGGCGGGGTCACATCTTTCAAAAAACTGGAGTTACCGGACACACAGAGATGCAGACATGCCCCTCTCTGTTTTGTTAACTATGCTCTGCTTATGTTTTTTCCTTTTGCCCCTTTTCGTTTTCGATTTTCCAGGGAGATTAACCCATGCCTAGCTTAAGCACCCTCAGACTTTCCTCAAGCTGAGATGCACATCTGGAGCCCAGCTCTACCGCTTGAGCCCATTGCTGTTTCTTATTGTTTGCATTGCTTCAGGCCCCACTTAGGGATTGTACAAAGTGTTCTTTTAAAAAAAAATAAACAGTGAAGTGTCCATACAGCATTTGAGAGAAGCACATTCCTTCTGTAAGGTCCTGTAGCCTGATCATTACAGAAGCACAGAAAACAAACTTTGGGAGCACACAGGGCGCTGGGGCTTCAGAAAAACAACTTTTTTAAGGTATCAGGGGGTTGGAATCATCCTCATTCCCATGTAAGCCCCTGTACCAAGTGAAGGGAGAGCACCAGGCCTTTGAGGAGCATTCAGATGTCCTACGTAAGGGAACTTAAAAATCTCATTCGGCACAGGGATTGGATGAGATTTAGGCCAGCTGAGCCTGGCTTTTAGAGGTAGGGACCTCTTCTTGTGCCAAATAACGAGTCCTAGCAGAGAAAGACTTGTTGAGCAACCCCATTGCTGAGCCCTGAAGGCTGTGGAGATGCGGCAGAGCTGCCGGAGGTATGGCTCATCTTCTTGTCTCTCCTGTATTTATCCCCCTGCCCCAAAACTCATTGTTTTATTTTTATTGGGATTTTCTTCAGATGAACCCTATTAAACGCATCACTAGCATTGAAATTTGCCGATGCCAATAAACCCATCTGTTTTATTAACTAACCGCAGTCTCTGGAGTGTTTCTCACCGGCTGAGACTCGAGCAGCCCTTTCTGCGGTCTCCAGCTCTGTGTGTCAGCTCCTCAAACAATGGGAGGGGACCCAGGAGGTTGCTGGCAGGAAGCACCACTTCCCCTGGATAATTAACCGGCTGGGAGACTGAGGAATGAAGATAGCACATGAGACACACACAGTACAAACTGCTGAAACAATAAACAAACAAACCAATGACCAGCACTTCCTTTTCTTATATTGTTAAGCCTGCTTCCTTAGCTTAGGTTGCCCCAAACCCACCCCTCAAAAAGCAGCCTTTTAGGCTTATTTCTTAACCTCTTCACTGCCAGTTCTTGCTGAAGGCATAAGCCAACGTTTGCCAAGGTGATGGCCAGTGCAGGGCCTACCGCTCCTCCTTGGGGCTTGCTGGAGAAACTGGAGATCCCCATTTCTGAAAGTGTTTTGTCAGTACTTCAACCAAAAATTGAATGGAGGGGGACTTACTTTAGTAAGGCTGCATGCCTGTAACACCCTGGTACCGGGACCTACCCGAGTAGGTACCAGCATCCAGACAGGCAGGAGACTCAGTCTAGCCCTTAAAACGTTGTTTTCCAGAGAAACTGGCTTCAGAGCCAAGACTTGGAGGAAACCTGGATCAAAGCTCCGTGGCTCAAGCCTGGTTCCCATATCAGCCCTGCAGCTGTCCTCCACAGTGCTGTTGTTTCCCCGTCTCTGTTAGAGGGGGATCAGCTGCACCACTGGTGCTCCCTATCCGCTCTCTGGTGAGCACTGGACTGCACGCATCCACCGAGACTCCCTCCTCTGACTCCAGGGTGGACTTCTGCCCGTGGCCTCCTGCCCCGTTCAAACCACTCTTTAGGCAGGTTGCCATTTTGTTGGTCTGACCTGTCAACGCCAGGATTATGAAAGCAGAAATCCGGCAGTGGCAACCCGCCCTCCGCCTGTGTTAATTTTTGCAGATGTCCCATTGAAGAGCAGCCGGGAATTCTCTTTGTTTTTGTGCACACAGCGTCATGTGCATGTTTCATCCCACGGAGGCCGGTGCTAGCGGCACCCGGGAGCTGCCGTGTGGATGCAGCCCCGCATCCATCACGTGCTGATACCGGGCAGTGGATCTCGCTCCGCCGCGTCCTCAGCAAAACGCTGCTGGGGGAGGCTGCAGCCAGGGACGGTTCGGGAGAATTACGCTGATCCCGCTGGGATTGGGAAATCCCTTTTCAAAAGAGGTGCTGGTATTTCTCCCTGTCAGCCTGCAGATTAGGAGCAAGGCGGGAGCGATGGTGCCCGGGGAGGGGTGGACCATGGCCCGTCCCTTGAGTGGCCTCCCACGGCAGCACCGGCAAAGGCTGTCACTGGGCAGGTCCTGCCTGCTGCTGAGTGCTCCCAGCTGACAGCTTATTTGTTATTACTCTAAATACCCACTGTTTGTGTTAAGCACAGCAAGAAGTCTAGTAAACCAAAATGGTGACATTTAAAAAATGAAGTCTCTCAAGTAGGTGTTTAATCTTTCTAATAAGGAAGTTATCTGCTAAATACCAAGTTTAACAGTTATGTAATAAGTCCATATCAAAACACAGATAATGACTGGTAGGCTATGGTTTAGCAATTGGTATTTAATTAACCTATAAAGGCTTTCCTGCTTAATCTAAATTACACTTCTAGCCCACAGACTGTTTCAGGTGTGGTGCTGGAAGTGTTGTCAGTAGAACAGTTGCTTTAAGGGCTGTGGCACCTGGGGATACGTGGTGGCTTCAGCACAGGCTGGCTTTGTGCATGGCATGCAGCTCTCGGACCCTTCAAGTTGCGTTAGGGCCTCCCTTCTCCCTTCTGCCCCTGCCCTTCCCAACACAGGGGCTGTGGCTACTGTCATCCTGCCTGCCACCTCCTCCAAAGTCCTCCCTGGTGGATTCAGCCCCTCACTGGACCGTGGGTACAAAATCTGCTGTACCAAGCTTGGTACCCGTCCTTGAGTCCTGAAACAGAGACCAGCTTTGTCACATCACGGGGGGTCCATCACTTCTGTTAAAGGAAGAAGTCACATTTGAAAGAGTGGAAGAAGGTCTTAATCCTGGATTGGAGTTTTGGGGAAGCCAGAGCACACTGCAAAACAGAAGAGCGTTAGACAGGGAAAATGCAAGCCTTGGCCAGAACATGGGGAACAGGAAAAGAAGAATGAAATAAACTGAGACAAACTCTCAGGGGCTGTCCGAGCAATCATGTAGACAAGGTGAGGCATATAGTGAAAATCTTCAAGGCTTCCTGTGCCTCTAGGTGAATAAAAGAGGGCAGGCACGTGACACGACATGGATGAATAATGAAAACCAGTTACAGAGATCAGGCAATGTGATGGGAAACCTGCCACCGTTGTGCATTATCATAGAAATAAAAAAGATCCACTATCTTCTGCCACAGACACTGCTGGATGGCCTTCAGCTCCGCTTGGAGCTGGAGCTCCAGCAGTGCCATCATCCATGACAGGACCTCATGCCGCCCCAGCTCAGGTCCTCTGCTGCCACACAGAGGAACTGGGCACCTGGAGAAATGGTGGGTGGTATGGAAGGGAAGAGGGATGGCTGATCCCACTGCTCTGCTCTGCCGTGATTGACATCCGCTGTGTGTTTATGGCATGTTTTGCTGGGAGGGGTGGGACCGGGCCCTCAGAGCACAGCTCGCCCTCTCTTGGGGAGATCAGCCTCCCTCTAACTAAGAAATGCTTCTCTCCAGCAGGTTTTCATCGTTAGTGCCTGGTATATTTTGGCACGTTTCAGGGCTCAGTTAAGCGTTTTTGAAGCCTTTTCTTTTCTACTGCCAAAATCCCTCTGTGTCACAGTGTGTGTCTCCACAGCGTGGAGTCAAGTGGAGACATGATGGATTTGCACATCCAACCTTCAGCGAAAAGCGAAGAAATGTGGAACAAACTCTCCCTGAGCACAAGTCCTTCAATTTCAAGAGGCTTCCAATGCCCAGTGTCACTCCCCTGGAATCTGCAAAGAGATGCTGTGTTCAGCCAACTGCTGAAACCTGAGGTGGAACAGTGGTGCTGTGAGAATAGCTTTGAAAGGAGCTGGGAAGGGGCACGTATGCCAGTATGTCAAGGAGGTGCTGGTAAAAAACCCACCAATTCCTGTTTTCTTGTTGTGAATCAACACTTCCACCTAATTCTCCTTGCTAACTGATTCATTACTGTATGTCATGCTAACAGCAGGCTTCTGCTATATGCTTCTTTTCACAGTGTTAAACAAAAAGACAACTTTTGCAGTTTAAATAAAATGTCTTTATTTGTTGTGGAAATGATAGGATGTGTACTCTTTAGGACTTCACGTACGGCTTGGAGGAATCATGCAGGAGGTGATGGAAACTTTTTTAGGCATCAGCAGTCCTCCTTTGCCCTCTTTGTAAACGCTCAGTGATTCTGTACAGTGAAGTTGCTTCAAGAGCCTTATGGAACAGCACAAGTAGACATGGAAACCAGCTCCCTGTTCTCAGAAGACCAAACCACAGTCCCTGCCTGGCTGTCACACTGAAAATAACATAACAGCACTTTCATCAGGAGCCCCCAGCTTCTCAAAACCCTCTGCACGCTGTGCTTGAGAGACTCCTAAAAGTAAAGAAACTTTATTCGCAGTCACTGGATTGGAAAGGCAGATGTTTTTCCTTCCTTCCTTTCTCTGCTGTCTAGTCCTTGTCAGTTCCGTTAACATCCTGAGTCCATGTGAGACAGCAAATGTAGTCACTCAGGGAACCGCGAGGGTAAGGGGAGCGTGCATACTCTGCTGCTAGTTTTTCCAGCCCTTGCACTGCTTACTGAACAGTAGAAAATGCACCCAGCTTTGTACATCGAAGGACATAATGACACAGGCTGGACAGTGGGGAGCTCGGCTCGCATGCCAGCTCTTCCTGTAAACCTAGTGGGATGGCTGAACTGGAGGGAAGAATGAAAGCTGGAAAATACAGCCAGGAGCTGCATGGGGTGATTTGCCTCCTTTCCAGCTTTAGGCAATGAGACTGCCCTGAGTGCTCCACCTTTGTCTTGTGCTGAATGAAAACCATGTGAGCACTCAGATCTGGCTTCCAAAGGGACCAGATCTCTAGGTGGGCATTTTGCAGGGTGCTGGATCCTACCAGAAAATATTTGGGAGTACTATACACTCCCAGCCGCTTTAAAGTGGAAAGTGAATATCAACTCACATGTGACGTGCCAGGGTATTTTGGGACAGGCAGAGCATCATAATGTACTTCTTGGTTTAAGATGTCTGGTCTTTTAATTACACATCTCCAAAAGAAGAAATTCATTCATAAGTGGTGAAACAATATTGTCCTGGACAGCAGTAAGTCTGATGGAGATGTGGTGAACTTAGACAAAAATTCCTGTTTTAACTGATGTGACTGTCCTTGCCTTGAAGAGATTCACCTCTTTTTGTGCAACATCTACCATAAAGAAAACATTGTCCTTTAAATGGTCACAATCTAAATTTTACTAACCATAATGCCTTGCACAGCTGCATTTTGTGTTTTGTGGAGTCACGCAAAATAAGGACCTGGTTTTGTAGCCACTGATACAGAGGAACCTTCAGGACCAATATTTGAGTCCAGCATTGCTAAGTTTTATATGTAGGCCAGTCATAAGAGTTAGTCTCATTTCAATATGCAAATCAGCTGCTAAACAGCAGGGGAAAGGACGTGCTGTGATTGTGCCAGTGATGAATGGAGGCAGTGGTGCCCCCCCGCCCTTCCCTCTACCTGCACCAGCACCATGCCTGGGATGCAGCAGAGATTTTGAAGCTCTTGGACCTTTGCCCTTCCCTTTCTTCACCTGTGGCAGGGCTTATAGTGCCAGGTGGGTAACAGGGGCTGGTTGCTGTGGACCTCTGAAGCAGCTGTGACACCAGCCTAAGGACCACGTACCTCCAGAGGACTGTGTAGCCTCACACAGAACTTGCCAGAGCTGGTATGCCTGCAGAGTGGGATGCAGGAGAGTTGTTGGAGCTGTGTACACTGGAGAGTGAGTTCAGCTGCTTTCTGCAGTGTATGTGACCATAGCATGGTCGTGGGCAGCAGAGAGAAGAGACAGAGGCAGAAGATGAACGCTGAGTCTTTGTAGCATTCTCCCCCATGAAGACACAGCTGGATTCAACTAATGGCAGTAATTAGGGATAATGCTTTGGTATGGATTCCAGATTTCCTTTATAATTAACCCCAGAGAGCTTATATTTTTTCTACCTACAGTAACCTCTCATATGTGTGGAGAGAATTTATTGTCTTTTTCTTTGGGTTTTTGTTTTCCCCCCCCCCCAGTCATGTAGTCATCCCCATGTGTCGCCCCCCCCCCGCCAGTTTCAAGGCAAAATTTGACTCCCTCCATTCATACATAAATGGGACATTGCTGATGGAAATAGCTCCGATGCCACCTCTTATATCTGTGAGCTGATAAAGAGGAAGGGTGTTTTGAGATTCTGGTCAAGAGCGGCCACTCATGGTCTATAAAGTTACTGTTAATAGCTGCTGTTCTAAAGATGGAGGCCAAAGGTGGCATGAAAGCGTTAAGTGGCTTGGTGATAGAGCTGCTAGAATTAGAAACAGTTCAGGGGTTTGATATGATTAGTCCTCAAAACACATACGAGAAGAAAGTTTTTATAGTTCCCATTTTCCTGGTGGGAAGATTAGACAGGGCTGCTAAAGCAGAATTTAGGCTTAGATTTGGCATTTTATGCCAATTAACCATTTGCTGAGATTGCTAGTTCCTTACCTGAGTGAGCATTAATTCACCCAGAGATGAAATGAGTCCCAGTCAGGGCTCTGCTCTTCTTTTGCCATTTGTCTCTGGCACTGACCAGTTTCACACCAACCATGTCCAGTATGAAGGATGTATCTGTTGTTAGCAGAGGTCTGCTCACTGGCTGTGTCTGTCCTTCTCCCAGGATATCCTGGAATAACCTGAGACCTTACAAATTTCCTGAACTTTAAGTTTGGTCCACATCTTTGTATTTAGTCTCAATTTGTGGCTTTTTCCTATTATTTTTTTTTTTTTATAATTAGCCCCTGAATCTGCTTGTGCTTTTGGTCTTTGCACTGTGTAGTGGCAGTGAGTTCCACAGTTTAACTTGGTGCTGTGTGAAAATGTACTTCTTTTGCTCTTTTTTATCCTGTAGCCTGATGATTTCTGTGGCAACCCCCACCTTTTGCATTGCAAAGAATAGTGAGTAATATTCCCCACTGACTTTTAAAAAGCATTCTTGGTAATCATTCTTGAAACCCCACGTATCTCCTTTTTCAAGCTAAGGAGTCTTACAGGGTTTAATCTTTTCTTATACACCAGCTATATCCCTGATGATAATTCCATACATAGTAAAAAATCCAGGCACCATCAAGAACTAATAAATTGCCCAAACAGACCGAGAGAAGAATTTGTTTTTCCAACCTTGTCCCACAGAAGCTGCATTCAAGACAGAAGGAGATGCAGCGTGAAATGTAACTGAAGTTTCTCTGGAAAATGGCTGCCTTAGCACAGTATAATGTATTGCCCTTTATTAGAAACCACGGTTTTCACTAACAATTCAACAGCACAGAAATCTGAGCATCTGCCCTAAAATTATTATCCAAATGAAGGATATCTGAGCACTGGTCTCTTAGTGGTAAGATCTGCAATGAGAATTAGTATTTTTCAAGAGTTTCGTATAATACATGCTCATGAGAACAAATTACACGTGTTATACCTACAAATACCCACGGCCATGTATTTTTAATTTAATTCAGATACTGATGTCAGTAACCAGAAAGAAAACACAGATGCTTTGGGTCTCAGGCCCAGATGTTTTGGTCGCTGTGACAACACCTGCGCTGACTCCGTTGGCAGTACGAGCAGCCCCAACACAACTGCTGTCGTTGCACAGCCCTCAGAGGAGCAAACGAGCCTGGTCGTCCCGCAGCGGGGGCCTGGGCAGCAGCCTGAGCGGGATGCAGAGGTTTTTCTCCATTGCAAAGTTACCTCAGAAGCTCAAGGGAAAGCCTGAGTGAAGCTGCTAATATTTTACTCCCTTTGTTCTCTGAAAAACAGGGGGAAGAAGGCCACAGCTTGTTCTTGCTTACAGCAAAGCAGGTGAGGTGTTTCCAGTTTTGTACTTTTTCTCTTTTTACACTAGAATTTGCAACATGGGAAGGGTCAGAGATGGGGACATCCCAGTCAGGCACCTGTGCCCAAAGTATGGAAGAAATGGCAATGGCTCAGAAGTTTCGGCAAGCAGCGATACGGGGAATTCATCCAAAGTGTAACTTAGTGAGCAGGCTCCCCTGCTTAACCAAGTCTTTCACAGAGTCACTGGAGTGATTTCCTCTCACTGGGTTCATTTCACACTTGTTAATAAGGATCAGTTCGTTCTCTCTTTCAGTGATTTTGCAAATATACCTTAAGAAAGGCAGGGTAAAGGTGGAGAAACACTTGAAATATGCAAGTTATAAACTACTTTTTATTCGTGTGTTAGTAAACATTTTATTTCAGTCTCAGTGCATTATATCTGCATGAACACAGCTGCCAGGCGGTGCTGTTCGACTCTCTTCCAGAGAGGAGCAGTACTTGATGATTCGGCAAGGCATCAGTGCTTTGTTAAAATTCTCCAGGTATAAGTGGGGACTTTCCTGTAATCAAATGAGTTGGTAAAGGATACAGGGTTTTGTTTTCAGGAGTTTTTTTTCCCACAGGCAGGTTGTTATTACTGCTGAGAAGATGGGAGATATAATGCAAATGACAAAATCTAGATGATGACTGTATTGCGAAGACGCAGAAAACACAATCAAGTGGAAAAGAGAAGTACTAAGACAAGTGTCTCGACAAGGTCAAGCTGCACGCCAAAGGAGCTGTGTGTCCAGTATGACACATCACACCCAACCCAATTAACAAGGCTATTTAAATTTGAAAAATTTTTGGTTCAGTCAAAGTTTGACTGAAAGCATTTGACAAAAGGTGGCCATTAAAGATTAGCGACAGAGAGCAGGAAGGAATATGTATATATGCTTTCCTTGTCAGTAAAGTATTTTCCAGTCATAAGAGTGTCTTGTGCCGCATACTGATCCCACAGATGGTGCAGTAAATCAGGGCTAACTCTGAAAGTGTGAGTGGAATTATCTTTGTGTAAATGGTATCTGAATTGGTCCCTAGCTGTGAAAGACAGGGATTGTCTTGGGGTATAAGTCCAGATAGAACTAAAGATGTTTGGGGGTTTTTTCCTTTTTTTTTTTTTTTTACCTTGGAGTCTGACTCTGTGGCTTTGAGCATTTTGCATAATTCTTCTGCTTTGGTTTCCTCCCTGCAAAGTCAGATGATAGTTCCAGAGGAGCTCTTGACTAGAGAACTCAAGAGATTAGGGAAATTGCTATGGAAATGCTTGTTTATTACCGTTAATGGAAGTAATATAATACATTAGAAAACTTTGGCTCAGCCAAGGGGCTTGGAGGGCAAAAAGCACCACATATTCACCAGGAGCTGGCTTTTGAAGTACTGGTTATTATTCCATGTGATGAAGAGAACTTTCGGCTTTAAGGGAAAGATACCACTCAAGAATGAAGCAAAGAATACAATCCTGTGACTGCATGGGTAAGACTTCAAAACTCACTACAAGTGCCTCGTGACTTGTGTGTGAATTCAGTGTCAGGCAGTAGTGACTGCAAGCCATTCTTCTTTGATGTCTGTTTGGCTTACTCCAAATCTGAGAGTGTTCTTCAGTGTCTCTGTAGACGTATAAGATTTGGAGGTCTTCTCTCCTATGGAGAGACTGTGGTCTTGTACAGACAGTTGCACTCTTTCCCTCTCCGTCATTGCTCTTCCAAAAGACACATCTGACTTTTGGTTAAACATCATGAGGAGTGGGGTCTGTACAGCAACAGGAATATTCATTAAAGCATGTGGGCATGGTATTACAATAATCGTATTTGCTTTGAGACAAGGGATGGTCACATACGAAAATCCTACCTGTGTACTTCATAGGGACTGATGTGCTGCCCGAAGGGAGCAAGCTGGCAGCCTAGCAGCAGTGATAGATCAAAGCCAGAGAGCGATATTTTCCTAATGTCTCAAATAAATAATCAAGGGCTAAGTAAAGGAAAAGACGGCTTCTGAATTTACACAGTTTCTGGAAAGAAAAATGCAGAAGCCTGCTCACCATGAACGCATCCTTCAGCTTTCTAATAGAGGAGGCTGGGATGTGCCAACAGCAGAAGATTCCTGGCCTTTAGGGTGACTCTGGACATTGAAGTTGGGATTAGTTTTGCCTAAACATGGCCATTTAAAAGCCAAGTATTTGGCCTCCTTCCACAATGAATGGAGGAAAAGGAGGTGATGTATCCAACCTCTCTCTGTCTCTGGGCTGTGGAGGCTGTCTAACCTAGTTACACCAGATACTAATTTACAGACAGCTAAAATTAGCAAGATGAATTGCCCTTTTACGACTTCATATGTTAAACAAATTGCGCACTTTCCCCACAACTGCGTATAAAGTTTCTGTTTTACAGGGAAAGAGGCAAGTGAGGCTGAGATGAACTGACTTCCCCAAAGACAGTTAGCAACAGAACTGAGATTAAAACACACGTGCGTCTGACTCCAGTCTCTCTTCCTCCTCCCTGCCCCCCATCCCTTTTTCCCCCCCTTCAGATTATACTGCTTCCCAAGGATAACAAATAACTAGTCTCTGTGCAGGAAACCATTTCCACTTGTCCTCATGGGCATAAAGGAGGGTCAAAAAATATGTCTGAGTGGGCAAACACAACCAGCTCCATCAGGCAGGTTCTGAGATGTGGGGTTGCTTGTGGGACGTCCAGGGCTCATTACAGAACTCTGCTAATTTTGGTTTCTTGAAGCTGGGTGGCAAGTTTCAGAAAATGGGTTTTGTGAAGAAATATGCAGTGATTTACCTGCCTCGCCTGACAACAGCATTGCATTGTTGCTGTTGCTCTCTTTGCTGAACATATGGAAGCTGAGTACTCCCTGGCTAGTATCCAGACATCCAAAAGTTAAATTGATGGGAATTGCCATGAGGGTTCTAGCTAATGGGAGACATAAAGAATGAAGGCTGTTCTATTTTCACTTGTTTCTCTTCTTGTGAGAGTTTTCTTCACAGAACAAACCTAGATACGACTGCATGCAGCATATTTCTTCTGCATCTCCCCCGTGGGGATGACTTACGCCAAGTTGTGATCTGTTTTGCTGTTCCAGCCCATTGGGCTCATCAGTTTATTCAACTGACTTTTTAAATGACCCTATTTTTTCCTGACTTTGGAAAAAGTGGCAAGAATCTAATTGCACTTCTGGGCGTGAGGTGTAACGTCAAGGCGGCGGCATGAAGGGAGGGGAGGGGAGGGGAGAACTCTGCTTCTCCGAAGGGGAAGAGCTTGCTGGGCAAACCTATCGGGGTGGCTTGGGTGATTGGCACGTCAGTCATCGGTATACAGGATACGCTTTAAGCCATGTGGCTGGTGTCTGCACAATCCAGTACAGGATGCTTAGTGGTTTCTTATCCGCAGGGACAGATGTTACAGAGAAGCTTAGATATGCACCTGTAGTTAGATTAAACACTGGAGGGCCTATCTTCTTCAAGCCATTAGAGCTTGGGGTCCCTCTTCACAGACTGCTGTATACGCACTCTCTGGACCAAACTGTAGATTAATAGCTCCACAGATGGAGAAATATTTTTTTTCCTAAATCGCAGTTCTGTTTCATTTTTATGTTGCTTGCTAGATTAAGTTTTAGAGCTCTCCGAGTTTTTTTTACATGCAAAGTGAGACCAGAAATTTTTACTGTTGTACAGTTTTGAAAGTTTTTTTTTTCTTTTTGCCATAAGCAAAACTCAGGAAATCAAAGGTGATTCATCTTTAAGCAGCAAGTGATTTAAACCAAACAATGCTTTTTGATTTATGGTAATGAAAAAAATTGCAGAGTGATGATGGGTCAGATGAAAACTCACACTGCAGCTATTTTTATGATAAGTATCATTATATTCATGCACTCAACTAATTCTTCACTAGCAGTTTTATTTGTGGGTTTTATTTATTTTAAAAGTTTTTATTTAGGGAATTTATTGGCAGGGAGTGATTGACAGCCTTGCAAAAAGAAGTCTGCAATTCAGAGAACTGATATAAAATTTCCTCATGCAGCCCTGCCTGAATGCCTCAGCTTGTCAGAACCACAACAAAAGAGTAAAAGAAGATGAGAGCATCTTTCTGTGGTCAGATTAAAAGTCTGGCCTGGTATTTTTTTAATCAACTCCTTTTTGATTTTTAAGTTAAATAATGTATTTTACTTTTCTTGCGGATTTAAAACTGCTGGAAGTACTTCTCTGTCATGCTTTTAATCTGTTTTATTTTATTCTTTCCTGCACCATAAATTTAGACAGCTTTTTGCTTATTTAAGCTTAGCTTTCATGAATCTGCTTGACTCCAGGAGCCAGAGTTTTAAGAAATGGGTCAAGTACGGTGAGACTGGAGGCAAAGTCATAAGAGCTTGCAGCACCAGGATTTTTTTGTCATTGTAGTTGTTTTGCTTTCAGAAAACTCATCCCGGAAACATCTAAACCATGCTGTACTTAACATAGGCTGCTCCAGAGACTCACAGCGGGATTTTATGTTTAGGACAGAGAATCAGGAAAAAGTAGGTCTGGAAGGGGCCTGTTAATATCATCTGGCTCATCTCCCTTTCTGAGATAAGATTCCCATGTCCAGCCTGGCCTTAAATTTCCTCCTGTGACAGAGAGTCTCCAGCCTCTCTAGATAACCTTTTCCAGTGCTTAACTATGCTTATTGCTGGAAAATTTTCCTAATGTCTAAATCAAGTGTTTCTTGCTGCAGTCCAAGCTTATTATTTCTTCTTTCTACCCTCAATAGAGATGAAATATGTTTATTTGCTTGTTCTTTGCAGTAGTCTTTTAGAAAAGTGCTATCATGTCCTTCCTTGGTCCTCTCTTCCCTACAGTAAACCACCACCATCCTCCTCTCTCCCCTCGCAGGCCATTGTCTCTAGACCTCCGACCATTTACCCTACCCTCCTTTCAACTCTCTTGGCTTGGCACGTGTCCGTATTGAGGCATGATGCCCAAAAGCGGACCTGCTGTTTCTTCAGAGAGGACATCATGCCTGGGTCAGTGCTGCAGGGAGGGGATGGACTGTTTCTCATTTCTTGCTAACCACCCTCTCTGCTCATCCCACAACATTTTACTTTTACCCACAGCAGCACCGTGTCGTGTACCCGAGCCATGCCCGAGAGCTGTTTTACTTCTGCGCCCAGCCCTCCGTGCAGAGCTGCTGCCCTGCCGGCCAGCCCCCACCACCCTCTCCTACCCAAGGGCAGCATTTCACAGTTACCTCTCCTGAATTACGCCTTTGTGTGGATGGGGGCCTCACACCTGCGTACACAGCTGTCTCTCACCTGGACTGGGAGATCTTCGGGCTTCAGCTTGACCCGTTGGGGACAACGCAACACAGTACACAGGTATAGCAGTTATTTGTCTGACCAACCGCTGTATTACTAAAAGCACTTGAAAAATACTGGAGGCTCTGACCTCCCCCTGTGCCTTATCTCCCTTGCACCTGGAAAGTGCTACAGGATAAAATGTCTTGCTTCTCTCCCACAAGCCATGCTTCCAAGTTATGGCCAGTGACTTGCTTTTCTTACAACTGCCTATGCTTGGGACTTGTGTTTCTTTGACCACTCATTCAGCCATGGGCTTACAGCTCCTGCTTCAGCCAAGCTTGTTCCACCTCTTTATGGGAACTCAGTTGGTAGTTAAGAGCACCATGCTTGATGTCTCTGGACTGCTGTCCTGCCATCTTTTAGGGATAATCCTCCAATCTGCGCAGGTATTTTTTTCTGGGCCAGCCTGTCTGGAGTGCACTATAATCATGTTTCTCAAGCATCCTGGACACGTGTCCAATATATCATAAGAGTCGGAGTTCATTGATGGGTACGAACATATTTCATTCTACACAATAACTTCAATATGCTTGTCAATTTTTCACTTCATGCACAGTGACTTCAAAAATGCCTTGAAACAGCATTTGAATAATCTTAATGATGGTGTTGGCAATATCATGAACCCATACTTTCTTCTTTTCTGCACTGGTCAGATCTGCCCAGCCCATTGATGTCTGACACACCTTGCAGCTTATAGAAGTAAGGCATTAAAAAGATTTATCCACAACTCCTTTAAATGAGCAAACAACAAAACTTAAATCCTGCAAGAAACAAGACAACTTTGCCATCTGTTTCCATTTTCCAAAAAATACCAGTAAAAAGAGATAAGCTGGTTCTGGCAGTCAGTGGTTTTTACCTCTGTCTGACCAGTGTTTCATGAGGAACTCCTCCATACTGGTCTTGCACTGTGGAGCGTACACTGTACCTAGTACTCCTTATTACTGTATAACCTAGATCTCTCTGGGCAGTTGATGACTCACTTTGGTAGTACTTCTCCAAGCTGCCACAGCTCCCAGTTGTCAGCTTCTGAGTAGAATGACATTTGGCATTCCTGACAAATCTGAAAAAATTCAGTGTGGACCTGTTATTACTGTCCATTACCAGTATATCACCGAAGTGATATGATCTAGCTCCTATACAAGCACAGAGCCTGCAACCTCATGTCAAGGATTAAAGGAAATTCTGGAAAATTTGTGTACTAGTGCTTGTCTTTACTTCTTGTTACTCCTTCCAGCCCTCTCTCCTTAGCCCCCTCCCACTCCTCTGAAGAGGGCAGCACACAGATGAGGAAGATCTGACAAATTGAAATGGCTTTTTGCAAGGCACCTGACAAACTTCATTCAGTTAAGCAGATAAACCTGCCCTTCATGAAAAGAGCATTAATAAGATCCATCGATGTTGGATATGCTGCTCTTTACAATTTTTTTTTGTTTGCCTTGTTTATTACTTGGAGGAGCATAGACCTGGTACACAGGTAACAGGCCAAAACAGGGTGAGAATGGATAGTGAAAGAGATATTTGGGGTTTAGACAAGAATGCCTGGAGTATACAGATTACATGTTTCATGATTTTCTGCAGATTGAGACTGAGCTGGCTGAGACAGCAGCTGTATTACGTTGAACTAAAAACATCCCATTGACAGTTGTATTCTGCAGGCCTGTCAATTGTTCAGGCTTGTCAAATTACACCATGTCACTTTTATTAGCTTGTTATCTGGAGACCTATCTCAACCATTAGAAAAGGTGGTTAACACTACATCAAATGATTTGTGTAACATAACATTGCTGTTGGGTTGCCAATTGCTCGAAAATATTCTGATGCCGCTTCCAGTGCCTCACTTCCCGCTGA
This sequence comes from Chionis minor, assembly GCA_013398295.1. NCBI lineage: Eukaryota > Metazoa > Chordata > Aves > Charadriiformes > Chionidae > Chionis > Chionis minor. Next base: position 456,303 of record VZSF01003427.1, on the reverse strand, counting down.
GTAGTAGCTTGTAATTTAAAATAAAAGCCATTAGCAGTGCAGTGTGCTAAAGTGCTCAGAAACTGGCCTTACTCATATTTTGTTTGGTTGCCAATAGCTTTAATCAGAGGTACCTTTTCTGAGTCATTGGTGTGACTAATACCCTTGTGAGGCCACCTAGAATAGACTTCCTCTGAAATCATTTGTCCTCTTCCCACCGAGCTACCTCTGATCCATAAAGACAACTTTGTCAAATCCCTTTGGTCTTGCATTGTATCACAGTCTACATCGCATAAATAAGACAGGTAGGTAAAAATATTGGTATGTTTCCTCGGGGACATCATTAAGTGTTCTGCTGAAAGGAGTAGTGTTTGTCATTTCTAATGCAAAATAAAATTGAGTAAAGTGACTCCCATTCTCCAGGCTCCCATTCGGAAGCAGTGACAGAGTTAGGATTAGGATCAATCACCTGAATCCCAACACCAAGATATATTCACTAAAAATAAATAATCCCGACTTCTCTAAACCCATCAGGTTGGATTTTCAGATTCAGTCTAATTAGGAATATTCACATACCATTCCAAATACTCCACCCTACTTACACCTCCCCTGCCCCCCAAGTACACCTCAATAACGACATTTCCACATGCACGGACCATGTGTATTTGTCAAAAAAAGTTTTAATTCAGCAGAATTGCAGCTTGTTTGTAGATGTGGCAAGCAGAAGAAGTGGATTACCAGAGAATGATCTTTCCTCCAGGAAAGTTCTTCAGTCAGTCACAATCCTTCCTGTCCTTGGTGCAGAGTGCAGTAGAAGCCTTTCCCTGCTGGTAGGTTATTTGGAGGTTAAGGATATTTCAGGCAACGTTGTTTTTGACTGGGTTCAGTTCCTCTGGAAGATGGGTTTTACATGCTAAACCCATGCCAGTCAGTAGATCTTGTTATAGATAGCCAAGGCATTTGTGTACTATGAGTAGTTTGAGAATTTCTGATAGGGAAACCTGGGGATTTTATTGTTAACCTTTTTATTGATAACCATGAAAAGTTATCAGTGAGCACTGTGGTCTCACGTGTCTAGCTGCCGCGATACAGAAGTTGCTCACACCTGTGTGTGCAGCCGCAGGTTACTAGAATCTTAGAAGACCCATTCTTGTGGGTGTAAGAACATAGTTGTGTGCACCTTTGTGCAGGTGCCAGCCAGTGGAAACCAGGGACTACTCAGGCTGAAAATCAGTTTGCTTATGTACTGCTCTTAATCTAGCATGCAATGAAAATTATTTTTGTTGGATTCGCACATGGCCTCACAAAAACAGCTGGACAAAGCAACACTGAGCCAGGGGCTGCAGGAGAGGAAGGACCAGGAGGAAGCGTGAGGGGTGGCAGAGGGGGCTGGTCATGGGGGAAAGGACTTCCACACTCGTGAGAACAGTTAAAGACTTCCCATTCTGGCACCTTGAGAACACAGACATCGGAGCAGTTGCCTCCTGTTTGGTTTCAATATTTAAGTGATGCAGTCGTTGGAGACCATGGGTGGCCTTAGTCACTGGTAGGCAATGTAGTCTGAGAGACTGCCATGGCACCTGAGCTCTGTAAGCTGACACAGCATGTCTCAGTGGTTTTTTTTTATTTAAATACTTATTAAAAAATACTTTAATATTGTCTGATATATATGCACATACAGGTGCGTGTCTATATATGTGTGTGTATATATGCTGCTTATAAAAGCAGTATGTCTTCTGCCTTCAACAATACTTCACAATTCAACAGAAAACTGCAGACACGTTCGTATCTAATTAAATAGTTTCTAAACTAGGATTGCCTTTTTTTTCCCGCTCTATTTAATGAGATTCCTCTAGCAAGATCTGTGATAGTGTTTTTTTCTTTTCTCTTTGTGTTTTAAGTAACCTTTATGCTTCCATATGGCTTGCATGACTCAGGCTTTATCATTTATAGATTACAAAGTCACAATTAAAGTCCTAGATAAGACTAACGAGTTGAGCATGGCAGACAGAAGCACTTTTTTTTAAAAAAAGAAATTCTAACTAAATTTTAAATCTGCAAAGAAGGCATAAATTCATAGTACAATATTGATTACAAAGAGTTAATTTGTCTAATGAGTCAATTCTGAAAAATTCTGTGATGCCTAACAAAGGAAAGATGCATGGCTTGGTGTGATCCAAATCCACACCACTCCTAACTAAGTGGATTAATAGGTTTGTTTATTTATTTATTTATTATTTTTTATTGCAATCAGTATAGATTAGGACAAGGAGAAGGAAAATTCCCACAAAAACTGATAGAAATTCCTGTAGTAGAGAAGGTCCCATGGTGCACAAATCTTTGAATTTGCACTGGACTTTGGCTCCCCAGAACCACCAAAAGCACTAATTTAATTAAGAAAAGGGAAGGGTGACTACAAAAGGGAAAAAATCTTTAGGAAAATGCCTGTGTATGACCCTCTGTACTACCAGCTAGAGGGCAGAGCTCTGCTCCTCACACAAGTGCAGGTCCTCCCCTGAGGTCTCCTGAATGCTCTGGACCATCCACATGAGATGGTAGGATCAAGACCTGCTGAAATTTGAGTGCAAGTTTCAAGTTCTTTCTCCTTCAGATAAGCATTTATTTATTTGGGTTGCTTTAAATTACTTTTCATTGATCAAGATATTTCATACTCAGGATGTTTCATACTCAGGCTAAAATATAAAAAATGTCACATATAGTAATTAAATATATATTCTCCTCATGAAAACTGAAGGGGAAATTTAAGGTTTAATTAAGTAAAAGAAAAATTTGAAAAACATAATTTTCTTATTCAACAGCTTTTCCTTGAATGTGCTTTGCTTTAGGCACACACACTTAAGGATACAGTAGTGCATTTGTTTGCTTTTTAAAACTATTATTAAATCTGTTACATTTTCTTTATCCCCGTGTGCAATCAGCAGAGCTTTCACTTTGTTCATCTTTGCAAAGTCTTCATTGCTGGTAATGATATGTGAGCCTGGAGGAACTGTGGTAAGAAATTTTAAAATTGTTGTGATCTAAAGAGTGTGACACACTTCAAAAAAATGAGCGTACATGGGTCAGGATAGGTCAGTATAAAGATTTTATCAGTGGGATGACTATAATATACATGTTTAAAAACAAGTCCTCAGGTGTTTAGTGTGCTATGTAATGTTTTATGTAACTATATATGACCTGTCTCCCAGACAGGGATGGCCTTAGATGACACAGGGCCTCAGACAAGCATTCGGAAGTATTTTTTAAACAAAGTAGATAAAATTTGCCAGTCTTCACTCACTCCTAAACTCCTCTCTGAGACCATGTCTCCTACCTCTGACAGCCTCCAAACAGACACCTCATTTCTGCAAAACCCAATTCCTGACCTCATCCAGCCCCATTCCTCATCCGCCCTGTTGCACCAGCAGGATGCTAATGCCTGTGCCTACACGTTTTCTTTTAAGAAGTCCTATTCTTTTGCTTTGTCATGTCCTCAGTTTCCACTGGAAAAGGGAAAAATTCACCTCCGTTATGAAGGAGGTATTTGCCAAAATTCATCTTGGGGGAATTTCTGGAAGTATCCTTCCTTGCCTGGGACCCAGGGACAGCTGACTCCTCTTCCTTATCTAGGAATTGACTGAAGAGAATCTGTTGCTTTTACAGCTGTTAAGTGCACCTGACGCTATTTGTCCTTGTATTCACGTGCACGCTGCAGAAGGCTGCAGAAGGCTGATGCTTTATCCTTTTGTTTTCCTGATCTCAGATCCCCGGGAGATTAAAGAGAATTAAATAAAATGTAGAAAAACTTTAGCATCAGAGCTTTCAATATTGTTAAGGGCTTTAATATATTGTAATTGTCCAAGACTTTGCTGGTTCCTTGTGGGTCTGTTTCTACCTCACTATGATTAAGTTCACGGTGAAGTCTAGATAAATATGACATTTAATGCAATCCTATCTTTGCTGCTACGGAGACATGCTTGTAGAGTGTGTCTACTTCACTTTGGTCTACCACAGCATGATAAGTTCAGCACGCTCCTGCCAGATCTTCCTAGCTCCCTGCCTTTGTTGTTAATAGCTTAACATGCATGTAAGTACAATACTTGGCAACATAACACAACATTTGTCTTCATTAAAGCGCTTCACAGAACTCGGTTAATGAAGATTTGTCAACGTGGTTTAGGTGGGAAAGGCCTTTTACAATACAGGAAAAATGGTGACATTGAGGGACAGTGACACTAAGCTTAGATCTTCCAAGGTGCTCAGGTACCTAGGAGCCGGGTTTTGTGTTATGCTCTCTCCAGCAGTGAAGCCATTTACAAATTTTTCTGTCCCCTCCCACAGCTCTGCCTGCAGTTTGTCCTTCCCCTCAGTCGCACCAGGTCTGTCGTTTGTGGGGCCTTCTGGAAAGCAGATCAGTAGCAATGTTTTCTCAGACTATGTCCTGGACCCATCTCTTTATCCAGCCCTTGATGAGGGCTGATACCAATGGGAGTTTTTGCTTGTTAATGACAGAAGCAAAACCAAACCAGGACTTCAGATTTTGCACATGGTGACAGGGTGACGGTCCCTTACAAAAGCAACATGTGCTTCTTGCTGTACCTTTCACCCTGCCTAAGGTGAAGAAATGTTTTGTAAGGGTAAAACAATACAAATAGCCCTTTCCAAATTTCTGTGGGTATTTTTGTTCATGTGGTGTTTTGGTGGGTTGTTTTGTCTTTTTTTTTTTAATCTGCATTTCTTCAATGACCTCCTTAAGCACCCTTAAGTCCCTTCACAAGCAGGGGACAGGAAGGAGTAGGAATTAGTGCCTGAGATTGTAAGGAGGGCAAGAACTTAATTAACCAGCTCTGACAATAAAGAATTTATATTTTTGAATAATTTCCATGGAGATTAATGGGAGTCTAGTATAGGAAAACTAGAGGGCTCTGAACCTAGCCAATGTGCATGCAGATCTGCCCATATTAGGTCAACATGAATATTAAAATCACTTTGTTCCCTAGCTGGTCACAGCTCTCTGCTTAACAACTCAGCAGGCTGAGATATGGGGTCCTGCACTTGACTTGCTGCTTAAGGTTGGAAATCCCAGTTTCCCTCAGAAAGCATGGGCAAACTCCCATGGAGTCAGCATGTCACACTGCCTACACCATGGGGTCCATGTGTGGTGTCAGCTTTATGCACTGTTTCTTGTAGTTTTTATTTCTGCCCTCTCCATATAGGTTTTAATAAAGGACACGTTAATGAGGACTGAATGGCATTTGTTATCCAGACAGTGTATCATGGCCAGTTAGCCTGATGAATTGGTAGGAACATGTCTCAGCTCCATACCATTATTCAGTCCTTAATTAGGGAATTTTTCCTTAGTAAAGGCTGAACTGCGACACCATGCAAGGCTTTCAGATTTACCTTGTGTTGCTCATAAGGAGCAGGTGACTCTTGGCACATTTCGGAAGAGACCATCTTCCACAAAGATCCATGAAGGGCTTTGCTCGAATTTCTAATCCAGCAGACTTCAGTGCACAAGGGCTGTGTCTGCATGCAGGAGACCTAGTCCTTTAACTCCTTTATTTTAAAATGTGTTTATTTCTCCAAGTATGGAAATCAGGGCACGCCTACATTGCTAGTTAAGCTGTGGTAGGTACCCAGGATTTACCTCTAGCTAGGTTCATCCACTTTATATCCCTAGTCCTATTAATTGGGGTTTCTTTCTTTTTACCGGACCAGTAAACCTCTAGTTTCAGAGCCAGAGATTTGCCAAACTGCTGTAGGAACTGAGCTCCCCCTTTTAACGTGGTCTGAACAAAATGCTTGTCCTCCCAGAAAAACATTGTGGGCATCTCTGGCCAAAATAAAGCCCTGGTGGTGTGGACAGTTACTGCATCAGGAAAAACCTCAAAGAATATTTCGCTCCGCAAGCAGGTGATGCAAAAAGACTCTAAGAGCAAACAGAGTAACCACTCAGTGCCTTCTGTCAGGTGAAAGAAAAACGTACTTTGATCCTTTGGGAGATGCATTCGGACGTAGTTAGTTGTGGAATATTTAAAGACGCCTCGGGGGTAACTTCTGGTGAGAGAATTTATTTTGCAGCCACTACCTGTGGTAGCTGCAAACTGTCATGTTTATTTTTCCTCTCCTGGGGACAAAAAAACAATGCCTGTTTTCAGGGACGATGGGGGCTTGCCCTGTAAAGCAACTTTCTCTATGTCTGTTGTGTAATATTTGTGGGGAGGCAAAACTGAGCAAATCAGATTTGTTTACAACAAATAGGACTTGCTCCTTGGAGGCTGTCATGATGCAGCTTCCTCAGTTCAAAATGATGCTAATTGGCTCCCACCTAGTTACCAAAGGGAGGCTCTGTGATTTCAGATGTGTCACCTGCTGGAAACGACTAGAAGACGGAAAATGTATTCAGTTCCTCAGGGAGTGTTTTTTATCCTTTTAAATGAGTTTTTGTGTGAAGAGGTATTTGATAGAATATCCCCGGTGTAAGATAAATAGTTTCCCTGAGTTCAGGACTAATTATCCTCAGGGACACAACAGACTGAACAGCTAGATGAGCCAGAAATAAAATGGTATCTTGTGGCTATAGTGGGAAGTAGACAGTTACACTCCTACCATACACGATTAGATGGCTATCGAGCTTGTTATTGTCGGAGAGGAAATGACCGGCTTTCTCATACAGAGCCACCACAAATAACAAAGTACATGTGCACTGCAGCAGCACGCGCTCTCTGTTGTGCATAGGTAGATGTACATCACTGGCAGTCTTTGCTGATTTTACATGTTTCAGACCAAACAGGGTCTTTTCACAGTCAAAAGAGAGAAGTTTTTGTGCATGTGGTATTGCACATGCTTTTCATGTTTACATAGCATACATATTTAAAATACACATCTCTTAGTGAAGGATGAAAAGGAATGCTTTTGTTGTTCCTTACAAATCCAGGAATAAAAGGAGGTTTTGTCATGTTTGTCCAGCACTCAAGATATTTTTCTGTTTTCTTTATCTCTTCGGTTTTTCTCAGATATGTTTCATCGACAGTTTGACATTTGAGGCTCCAGGTTGTGACTGGAAGCAGAAGGGTAAATGCCTGTTGAAATTGTTCTTGTAGTCTGAACAAAACTGACCAGAAATCTCATGGGAATTTCAGGGAAAAGTTAAATTTTGCCGCTTAGGGCTAAGGTGTTTTGTTATTGGCTTTTTTCCCTCCCCTCCTCAGCCAAGACTCCCATTAAAGCCAGCTGTAGTTTTGCCTGAATAAGGACCACAAGATCTAGCCAAATTTTGCAGAATAAAAAAGTTCATCTGCTCCTTAAACTCTGGATAAGTATACGAACTCTGTGCCACATTCCTAAATTAGATCATTCCCAGCGCGAGCCTCGCTCCAGTAGAAACCCCGCCGGCCCACGCTGCTGGGCTGGGCTGGGCTGTGCTGGGGGAGGCTCCCGCAGGGCAAAGGCTCCTGCTTGGTGGGGCAACGCGGGATGCGTGGGGCGCACCAGGACCTCGCAGCAGGGGAGGGGGCAGAGGGGAGGCTGGGGGCAGAGGGCGAGGGGCAGAACACTGGTCTAAGGCACCTGGTTCACCACATTTATTGGGACTTGTTGGCTCACCCACCAGTGCCCGGAGGTGAGAAAAGCCTAGGGCATCCCAGTGCCAGCCCCAGCCGGGAGGGAATGGACGCGATCTCTTGGCTGGCTGAGGGCACGTCTCACCGAGGCTGCCATTTGTGTCTGGGGGAGACGGAGTGTGACAGCACACACAGCCTCCACCCTAACTGTTGGATGGGCAAACGCCTCCAGCGGAGAGGGCAGTTTCTCTCTCAGCTCCTTTAGGTGCCGCTCGGAAAGTGCCTTTTCTAACGAGAGCCCGTTTGTGTCGGTCTGCTGGAGCTGGGGCTTGTGCGAGAATGCGGCACTGCAGCAGCAAACACCAGCCCCAGGTGTCCCCCAGCCTGCCTCTCCCATGGGGCACAGCAAACACGTCGGCAGCCAGCTCCGCTAAAGGACTGGTTGGAAGTGTTTATTGCCGAAGTTGCTAAATAGAGAGACTTAAAAAAGAGAAAAGCCCCAGCTCTAGCCGGTGGATTCGTGCTTAGCACGGTATTTCAACTAACTAACTGTTGAGTGCACAGAGTGCCTTTGAGTGCAAGGTGTGCCCTGGGAAGTGTGAAAACAGGGCTTGTCTGGCTGAAGGAGTAACCCTTTTCGGCATCATCCCTTCCTCCAGGCCCTCCAGGCGATGCCACTGGCAAGACTTGGAGAGCTGCCTCCCAGCATCCCAAGGATTCCTAAATTTTAAACGAGCTTTGCAAATGCAAAGGCGGCATTCATAAATTATGATTCCCTAAACCGGGTGCTTGTGACTTGTGCATTCACATATTGCAGTCGCAAAGCTATGAATTTTCTGATTTTTGTCACACTCTGATAAGATTAAAAAACCACACTTATATTTGATCCTGCTGACTGAGTTGCAGAAGTAATTTCTTGTTCAATTGAAATCTAAAACTTCGGAGATTTCATGTCCATTGGGATGGAAAGTAATTTATCAATTCCCATTAACTTTGGCCACCAATCAGAGAAGTTTTTCTTTTCATTTTAGCAAAAAGGATAATGTATACCACCTACATTTTATACACTGACAGGAATTTCAGAAAGCAGGCAGCTAAAGCTGGGCGCTCTGCCTGTTTAGAAAAAAACCACCCTTTTTCTAAGAAAAACAGAACTTTGTACTTGGTCTGCAACTTTTACGAGGAGGAGGATTCAAAAGTGAAAACCTGTATGTTTTGAGACTTGCCCACTTTAAGTTACTTTCAACAGCTTTGTGGGAGCTTGTGGCCTTTCAACCCTCTTATTTTCCTACTTGCACATCTGCATTTCTTTTGGGAGTTGCTCTTGTAATACACAAACATTTACTAATGGTCTTACAACGCCTGCAGATTACATTTTTTCCAAGGCCTGCAGGCAGAAAAGGAGAGGTTGCCAATCCCTTACAAAAACAAGAACAGTGACATGAACTGTGTTCATTTCTTGTAAAGATAAATGCAACACAAGAAATGCAAAGAAGAGGCATTTCAAAGGTTGTTTTAGTTCCCTGAAATTCCTACCTTAGAACACTTGGAAGAAGGAGAGGCTTGCTATTAGTCAACTGCATTGATTTCTGCCACTAAGGAAAGTGGGAGAAAAAATATTTACTGTGCTAAACCGCTGGAGCTTTCAACCAATTCATATTGAAAATTGTGTCCTGCGATCTTCCCTCCCCAGCTTTCTCTCTGCAGAAGAGAAGACTGGAAGAGGCACCAGGGCAAAGCAATGAGACCAGCCCCTCACCTGGGGCAAGCAATTGCCTTCTCCTTGCTCTTAGCAATGGGTCACGAAACGATTTTCATGATCGTGACAAATCAAGTACTACCATGATTAAAAAGTGATCATCGTCACTTTTCTATCTGGTTCCTCTACATGGCCTTCTCAGGTGCTACAAGTACTTGCAAGTGTAGTTGTTAAAATGGTCAAAAAAATTAGCTGTATTTGTTTTGTTTCAAGTCCGAGTTTCATTGGAAATTATGTGGGTTTATGTTTGGGAAAACTGGAATAAGTGTCTTAGTTTTTAGGTTATTTTTGATGATTTTTTTTCTGTTTAATTTAGAAACATTGCATGATAAACATTTGCTGTTTGCTTTCTTAACAAAAGGCAAGCAAAACTAAGCTCAGCATTTTTACTACACTCTTAAACATGAAGGTTGATAGATGGATAGATGTATTTTATAGTGTGGTTCTACTCAGAAAAGCGGCTGGGTAATGATGGTGTCTCCTTCCTCAGCATGACTGCTACTTGTGTGCATTCAGTCAGATCTTCAACTTTATGACAGAAATAAGTCTTGACTGCTTTTTACTCTTGTTAGCCCTGCAGAGACTACATAGCTAAGCATCAAATATAGCTAAAACCTAAATTTTCCAGTGGTGAGCATCGAAGCCTCAGCAGCTGAGACTTCAGCAGGCTATTGATGGCTCCTTAAAACAAGGGGGTAGTAATTTCCGATCAATTCAATCTACACGAGCCCAATGAAAACAGCAGGCATGGACAAAGGCCTAATTTATCTGACAGATTGTAGTTTTATTTCTCATAATATTTGAAACAGAAAGGACGAAGTTTCATTGTCAAAGTCCAGGTAGGATTTGAAGGAATTAGAATTTTTTTCCTTGTAAACTCAGTGCATTTTGAGACTGAACACTGTAAGCATAGGACCTCATAGTATTGTTTTGTAAGTGCTTTTCAGAACAGAAGGCACAATGTAAGCACATTGCCAAATAGGGGGGAAAACCTGATGAGAGAAAAAGGATCTTTAACAATTACAACTAGTAGGAAATTGGGTTTTGCTAGGAGGAAAGAATGGCAGTTATTAAAGATTAATAGGGATGTGGGTCAGCTAAATGCTGACAAATACGAAGGATCCAAAAAGTTCCTAAGGGGTGCACTAGCAAAGTTGAAAGACTGATAAAAAAGCAAACCCTTATTTTTTTTTTTTTCTTTTCAGAAGTTACCAATATATTTCAAAGCATATATTTTGTCAGGAAGTCTAGATTCTTGTGGATAGATTCAAGTACAAATAATCCCAGCACCCACATTTTTCTATGCTGAAAGGAAAGCTCACTTCAACCCGTAAGTGTCCCTAATCTCAGGTTGAAAAGAAAAAAACCATCCACAACACCATGCTTCTCAAAAGAAATGAACCCCAAATAAACCCAAACAGACTGCCTGTGTACCTGACTTTAAGTTTTAATACAATTCTAGGTCTGAGAAATCAAAATGAAACAGTAATGAAATGGAAGGCTGAACTTGAAAGATTAAACTTTGGTTTACCCTTTCAGAACTTGAAGACATCATTTCTCTTCATCATTACTACACTTTGTGTAACCAATACTTTTAATACGAATTGGATTTCACATTGAAATTAAATAGATGCTATATTATATATAACACTTCCTAGATCTGATTCTTAAAGTTTTGGCTATAAGAGTTCAATGCTGAATCATTAGTGTTTGAAAGCACAGTTCATGGTAAGTTGCCCTAATAGATTTTCTGCAATGTTCCTGAAATTAGCCCATGAATTTGTAAACTCCTTTCAAATAGCCAAAAATAACTGCTGTGACTGTAGAAATCTGATGCAGAGATTGAAAATAAGATGTGATATTTTGTAATTTTTGAAAATTATGAAAAGTACAAATGGAAGAGCCTGGGGAGCTGTAATAGGAACTGCTCCTGCTAAATCCATTTTTCATTAATAAAGTAATGAAGCAAATGTTAAGGGATGACAGCTGATGAACAGTAACACCTTTGTACATATATAAAATGATCTTTGATATACTGAATTGATTTTTTTTAAAATTACTGAACTTGTAGCCAATGATGGCATGACTGAAATACAGCTATTTCCTGATATTGAAGAATTTGATATAATACGTCCAACCCTGAACAATTATTTTTTAGCAACTTGCGTATAAGCACTGTCTCATACACGGAAAGAGTCTAAATAAATGGTGGTGATTTGCAGCAAAATATTGAGTCTTGGGAGGTGCCCAAGTGAGGTGGTGTTGGGCAGTGTGATGTTAGATTTTGTTTACGGTGTTTATTAATGTTTTGCAAGAGAAGTGTAAACTGCACATTAATTATGTTCCACAGGGACTAAATGGGGAGGTGTAGCAGAGGGTGGACTAATCACTTTATCACTTGCTGGGCACTCTGAGCTGGTATAATTTAGTATAGTCCAACTAAAAGTGGGAATAAATTCTCCGTGATAGGAAATTTATTTCCTAGGCTTGTATGTGGATCTGTGTTTTATTCCCTTCAGACACGATATATCTATTCTTATATGCCAAGGCTACTGGCTTTTCTCTTTTTCTGGATGCTGGGAACACTGAATAGTTCTTACATTCAGTGATGAAAAGTGCAAATAAAACAATTTTATTAATGATGAAAAAAGGAAGCAGATAAATATTGAGGATCATGAAGCAATACAAAAGGACCAGAAAAGGCTGGCAAGTGAGGAAAGGCTGCTGATGAACTAAACATGACTTTATTCTTTGGGTGTCATATATTTACAATGTGCTCACCACCATCCCGTGGAGAATGAGGCGGCCATCGCCACCCCTGGAAAAGTCTCACACAAAGGACCCAATATGATGTTGTGTTTCTCTAATTCTTTATTTCTCTTTCCATCCCAGGCAAGGACCCCCGGATCATGCACTGAGGAGACACTGCTCTTTCATGGGGAGGAGGATGGGGAAGACAGAAAACAAATCCTCTGCATAGCTAGGCCTCTGGAAGACACTTGGGTTATTGGTCTGGAGAATGGACAAGTGTTTCTCAATTGGAACCCACTGGACAGGAAGTATTTCCCTGTCAAAATGAATTTTAAGGAATTTTAAAGATTGTGCAATTGCTCATCAGCCTTTGGATATGCACGATGGCAGAGTTCCAGGGCTGACCATGGTAGGAGCAGTCTAGCTGAGCTGGCTTTCACCAAAGTGGCTCAGCTGTCAACAGCACTGAAGTTGCAGGGTAAAAACTTTGTGTTTTGGTCAAACTGGTCAAGGTCAAACGTTGCAGCTACTTGTGCTCTGACTGTACTGAGGCTGGCTCTTGGGAAGGTGCAGACCAGCACAACCTTCTTTGCCCTTGACCATGTTTTCTGTGAGGAAAGGGTTTAGAAGGGCCAGTTCAAAGGCAATTCAGGCAGGCAAAGCTACTGTGTTTGAGGCTGCTGAAAATGGTGCCTGTAATTCTAGTAGTATTTAGCACATTGCAATGGAAATGAAAACCCTGCAATGTCTTCCATAGACCCTTAAGATGCTTGGAGACAAGACAAAGTTTTGATTTAAACCATTGGCTTAAGTTACTTTAAGCAAGAAAAGAGTCTTAAAATAGCTTAGTTATGGACACGTATTTTGTCCTCTTGCCTCTGGTGGCAGAGGGAAAACTTAGGAGGGTAGGAAATGGGGGGGTTGGAGTAGTTATACGGTAAACTAGAAGAAGATCGTGCCTTACCAACACCTAAAAGGCTCTGTGTTACCAGTGGTTTGAGCCAGTGAGATGTCTTATTTATTTCTTAAGAGTTTTCCATATTGATTGGGCTTAAATGTGCTCCTTCTACAAAAATGTCCATCAGGGCGATTACGTGCAGTAAATTCTCCCTGGCTCCAAGAGGCTCTTGCAGTCATTCAGCACTGGCACTCAGAACCCTGTAAATCAGGTACCATCTGGCAGTTTTGAGTTAGTTCCCCTACCTTATCTATTCTTTCAGAAAGTGCTGGAGACAACTGCATTTGGCTATATGCACAGTCATCTGGGATCTCCCCTGTAACTTCAAGGCTGGAAGACTCGAAAAATAGAAGGCACTGGGATAGGCATTGAAATCCTTCTTCCTGCTGCCTCCAGGCTCAAGTCCAAACCAATGGAGAGGCAGCTGCTGGAACAAACAGTGGAAAAAGGGGCTGAATGCACATCATGGTAGGTGCTGGGCGGTTACCCTCAGAGAGCTTGAGGGACATCTACCTAGCAGTGCAGGGGATGTGCTTGGTGTTTCTCTAAGTACAGGGGAAGTTCATCCAGTAAAATGCATCCTCTATGACATCCTCTGGGCTGCTGACTCAGATCTAGGGAGGGCAGATATGGTCCACTTGCTCAATTGCCACGTGGGACATCACCTGCCCAAAGAGGAGTGAGAAACGAGATATTCAGGACCTTCTTTGAACATGAAGATTACAACTATTATTTTCCTGGGCCTCTCAAGTCAGGAGTCACCTTGTTCCCTCATTTCTTACAGACATAAGGACCATCAGACTGTGTGTCTCAATCATGAGGGTGGCATTTAGTGGGGTGCCTCATCTTTTCATTGGTGAAGGACCCATCAAGCAAGATGCCTATACCATTGTATTCACTTAGCTATACCTAAGATGCACTTGACAAGATGTTACTGTGCCACCAGCACCATTCTGATTTTCTTTTGGTTCTCTGCTGCTGCAGCACAGATTATATGGCTGAAAGTCTTTCATGATTCTTGGCCTCAGATATATTCTGCAAACATTAACTACTATCTGATTATAAATGCTGCTCCATGGTCTGATTTAGCATGCCTTTGCTGGGCAAATCTGGTAACACTGAATGACTCCCTAAGTGAGGAAAAGTGGATTTTAGAGGACAAATTGTTTGAAACATTTGTTGGAGACCTAGTTTGAAAAACGTAACAAGGGGAAACCATTTTGTGTGGAAGACTTTAAATTCCTGACTAAAGTATACAGCAATTTTCATTTAAGGCATTTTATAGATATTATGTATTTTATATATATATATTCCTCTTGAAGGGAAGACTTGTAGATTTCAAGCTTTTGAAACAGTTCTCTCTGTCAAAGGGCACGAGTCCGTAAGTTGTGATTTTTGGATCACTACTTCTCTGCTGAGCTAGTCTAACTCAGGAAGGTGGTAAAGGTTTTAAACTGGCAGAGATATGCCTGAGGCAAGCTTCAGGCATATTGGCATCACAGCTGCCTGGCTGCTTTGCCAGCAGAAAAGTGGTACCATATAGACTGATTAGAGGAACATGGATAAGGGAGTGGTAGAGGATTCCAGGTGAGATAAACAAATGAAACCTTCAGGAATAAGTAAGTTTTTTTCAGACATTTTATTTTTTTTTTATTTTTTTTTTTCCCCTGGAAAGGTGTCTTACTGTTCTATTTTGAGTTTGTCATCAACTGGTGGGCTGGTTTAGTCTGAAATCATGTGACTTGGCAAGTTTTAAATAGGGCAACTCCTGGTTTACTCCCATGTGAACGAGCTATGTTGTGCATGAAATCAAGCGCATTTCTTGTGGAAACCATAGTTTTACATCAGGTTCTTAAGGGCACATATCAAACCAGGTGGGAATGCATTTTGTACAGGGTTCTTGATGAAACATGGCAGCACAAAGCATTTGTGGAATTTATATCCAGAGTATGATTTCTAAAATTTGATGACCTTTTAGATTTCGTGGTCTTTTATTTGAAACTGTGTAAACAATAAATGTTGACATATAATGCTCTGCATATGTAAAAAGCCTTTTTTTACTTTCTGTTTTCCAGTGATCACAGGGAGGTTATTGACAAGATGGAACTAAGTTCCTCACAGCATTGCATGCAGAGGAGGTAAGAGACAATAGGCAGTAGCTGAAATGAAAGATTCAGATGGCATATAGTCAAGCAATGAAGCAGGTTGTCCAGAGAGGCTATGCAACCTCCATCCTCGAAGGTTTTCAAGACCCAGCTGGAGAAAACCCTGAGCACCCTGGTCTGATCTCATAGCTGATACTGCTTTGAGCAGGAGGTTGGACCAGAGACCTTTTGGGGTCCCTCCCAAGCTCAATTACCCGAGGAACTTATGATGATTAGCTGCTAGTTTGTCCAGTTTAATTGCAAAAATTATTATGGGGAGTGTTAGGTGAAAACAGAGGCCCTTTCCCAAACTGAAAATCATTTACAAATATGGAAAAGCAGCTGGGAAGATGTCATTGCTTGATGAGTATTGATGTTCAGGAAGACATCTTTATAAATCATTAGGATGGGAGCCGAACTTCCTCTGGCACTGGTTGAAATGTAATTTCTATCTATTCTTAATGTATTCTTTTCTTAATGTATTCTTAATTCTTAATGTATTTCTAATAGAGAAGAAATCTAATCTAAGAATTCTAATATTCTTAATGTATTTCTATTCTTTTGGTCAGCTTGGCCAGGGCCTAGGAAAGACACCAATGGTTCAGCTCCAATCCTCTTAATTTCCTGGTCTCTTCAGGGCAGTAGCGTAGAGATTAATCAGTTGTAAGCTGTTTCATTGGGTTTACATGTTAGTAAAAGTGAGGAAAAAACAGGTAATCTGGGCTTTATGCTGCTGTGTTCCAATTGTTCCCCTGGGACCTTTTTCTTTGAAGTCTTACAACTTTTTGAAGAAACTTCTTGCCTGCTTTTGGCTTTTTGCTGCCAGTGAAAGGACATTCAGATTCCATTCTCAAGGTTTTTTCCCTCTTCCATTTCACTTCCATTTCTGCCGGTTGAGATACAACTTGCACTTAGCAACCCCCCTAGATCTCGTTGTCCTCCTTCCTCTGGCTCCACAGGCAACGCTAATGAACTGTTCGCTAAGAACAGCTTTTGCAGCATCCCAAATGGTATCTTCAGGGAGCCCTTTGGGAAGCCCAGCGTTTCTCCACTTCTCCAAGTTTTCTTCCTTAATCAGAAATCCCTGTCCTGAACGCCCAATCCAAAAAAACGTATTTTTTTCTCCAAAGGGCAAGTTAATTCCAGCTCTTACCCCACTGACTTCAGTGGATTTACCACTGGAACATGAATATCTTATTGTCTTTCACTTCTGAGTACCACTAGTACTAAGATAACTGCAGTTTTATGAGCTCTGTGTTTAGTGACTGCCATTAAAAAAGCAGCACTTTAGTGCCCTTTGATATTTGAGCTTTACTGTGGTATTTGTAGTATCTTCTATAGTGAGAACAAGAAGTACTGCAGTAAAGACAAAATTTGAGGTACTGTAAATGTTAAATTTATTTTAAACGACCCACTGCAGGCTGAAAAGAAAGGTATACTTAATACTTTAGTCTATAAATATAAAAATTGATCGAAGACTAAGTCCCAGGAAAGTGAGAAAGAAGTAACATTTTTTTCTCAGAGAAGTTGCCTCTTGTGTGAAAGAATTACCTTGGAACCTTCTAATTTTTAGTTTTTTCCATGATACCAAATCTGCTGTTAGGGAAAGACCAACTGTGCGAGGACCTGACCTTGTCACACGCAGAGGAGCACGCACTTCTAAACTGTGATTGCTCCAGTCTGAAGGAAAAGTGTGTTGTCTGAGGCTTTCAACCCAAAGCTCTGAGCAACTGTAACTTCTGCTAATTTCATTCTGAAGTATAAATAGAGCACATTCAGATGTTTAAAGCTGGCTACCAACAGAGAAGGCCTAATTTTTAAGGCTTAGGGGGAAAACTTATGGAAAATTCCCAAGACTTTTGAAAATTGCGAGGTGTTTTGCAAATGTTCTTGAGAGGATTTTTGCATGTATTTCTTCTTTGGAGGGAAGACAAACCAGTTGGGTTAATAATGAAAAACAGTCCTGTTTAGGAAGAAATTGCTGCTGTAAAACCAAACCGGTCTCTTTGCTGGCGCAAGAATACAGCTGCTTTGGTCACAGACCCTTGAAGAGCTGTGGTATTTTTTTACCTATGATAACGTCAGGAAAGAAGAGAGTTGATAGTCCTGTAGCCCTCCTTGCCTTTGCAGCTAGCACCCTTGGGTGACACAAACACCACAGCACCCTGCAAGGCAGCTGTGAGTGCAGCTGTGTTTGTCGCCATTTAGATCTTTGTCTTTTACTTCCGCCTGCTGTCACACTGATACCGCCTGGACATGTTGGCCTCTGAGGACCAGCATGCTTGCCCACCTTCTCAGCTATAGCCCATGCTGAGGTCAGCATCCAGACAGCCCTAACAGCATGTGTTAGCAGTTGGACAAGTCTAGCAGTGCATGGTGAACCCCGTTATGCGTGTTCGTGCTCCTCCTGTGCCCTAGGAGTTTGCTACCTGTTTTTACCCAGCTGTGAGACACGGTCTGCATGGAGATGCAAAAAGTCTGTTGCAGTGCCTCACTGCTTCATGGACTAAATCCTTTCATTAGCAGTCCCCTGGTGCTAAGAGCTTCTGTAAAAAGCAAATTAAAATAAAATTCTGTTGTAGAGGAGCATTTTAAAAATGGAGTACTGATTTCCATTTAGGTGTGTTTGTAGTGTCAGGAGTGGGGTGAAATAAAAGGATCTCTCTCCCAGTTTGAGCTGGCAATCTGGGTTCTCTTGAGGCAGTTTCACTGCAAGGTTGTGGAAGGTGACGAGAAAATTTTGGCGCTCAAATGAAAACATTTTAGAGAGGTCTAATTTTCAGAACAGAGGTACAGATCATGTTTTGGGAAACTGAAAGTTAGAGGCATCTCGTAGGACGCTCAGCAAATCTGCCATCCTTTAATAAAAAACTAGTCCATAGCTTTTGAGGACAGGTATCTGTACTTCTTTTGTTTATATACCCAAGTTGTCTGGTCAAATTAATGACACATTTTCTCTAGTATCCTTTTGTAAGGAATGGAGACACTGCTTATTCCAAAACACAGTGCAGGGGAATGATGAAGAGCGTACTAGAAGCCCAGAGAGAGTAGCCAGCTACCACAAATGGCGGAGTTAGGTGGGTGGGCAGAGAACATCTTTAGGTATTTGGGTCCTGGATAGCAGCATTGTTGTTTTTTTATAATAGTTATACAGTTATGTGTAAAACTATTTAAATATGGTTACGTGTCCTAAAATTAGGAAGCACAGTAAATGGAGATGGTATTTGAATGGTGTACCAGCTTCTGCATTTGAATATTACAGTGTGCTTAATCATCCTCAGTCATTAAGGAAATTCTTCCTGTGAGTGTGTCCGTGGGCATGCATATTTAGCTTTTTCCAGAACCCAACTGGTTGACTCTGTTGTTTCTTCAAAGTGTATAGGGTGTCTTTTAAATCTCTGTTATGGCACATTTATTTTCTTTGCTTTTTTAAAAAGGAAACATTCTTCTTTTAAACTTTAAAAACCCCCAACTTTTAAAAGTGCCTTTCTATAAAGCTCATGTCTCCTTTGACATACTTTAAAAGTTCAAAAACTACAACAACAAAAGCAAGCCCAGCAATTTTCTCAATATGGAGAAAAATCCTTCCGTTGCAGGCACAAATTCCAGCTTTATCGTCTTCCCAGCCCTGTTTTATTCCTCTCCCATTGGAGGCTTGCAATACAAAGGACAAAGAAACTAGTCCAAGTCAATATTAACCAAACGTGAGAGGAGAAGCAGGGGGTGATTTCTGAAGTCTGAAATGCTTTGTGGAAATTACTATGACAACTTCTTCGTCACCAGCAAATAGAATACTTTTTAGCCTGATGCTTCTTCTGACCAAGTGCTGCTGTAGCAAGGCAATGGTTTGAGCCTCTCCCTTGTCTTAATGGAGGGAATTTATAGTGAAAGTATGAATTCCATTCAACTGTTCTGTCAAAGCCTTCCTGGGTTCTTGCATTTAGGGCCCAGAAAGCCTACAGTGACCTCCTATATAAAGCAAGCCATGGAATTCAATCCACTGATGTCTGCATAAAGTCCTTAGCATCTGTTTGAGCATAGGTTTTACTAGACATCCAGATTTGTTTTAAACACATCAGATAATCAGAAACCTACTGTATCCCACAGGAAGCTGTTCAAATAGTTATCTCTTCTCTCTCAAAAGCGTGCATTTCATGTTGTATTTGAACATTTCTAATTTCAGCTCCCTGGTGTTTCATATCTCATTATCCAAAGACGTTGACATGCATTCGGCACTGGGCTTAGATGAGATCACTGGAGCAACTGTTGTCCCAGCTGCTCACCCACCCCCTTCCCAGAGGTTGCTGCCCACCTGAGCAGGGATGGCTGAACGTCTCCTGAACTGACACAGTTTACAGTGATAAACTCATCCTGGGCAGCAAGTTGCAAGAAACTAAGACCGAAGCAGTTCTTGCTGCAGCCATACAGTTTGATCTGCTGCTGCATATATATCAATATTTTAATGTATGAGACTGAGGTCCCTCTTATTTCCTTGGGCACAGTTATGATCAAATCTCTTCCTAACCTTCTCTTTGCATAGACTTACCTCTAAATCCTTCACTGTAGAATGTGCATCTGAGACCTCAAATCAGTTTTGTATCTCTGTTCTGAGCTGTATTTCAAGATGAGAGCATGACACTTGGATAACCATTCCTGGACAGTTCTTCTGCAAGCTATGTTAGTCTGCATAGGCCTCTACTCAGCGACTAAAGGCGATCTCTGCACACAGAGGCTTCTTTCCACATGAAGTTCCCACTCCTGCAAGTGTGACCTGACACCAGACTCCTCCAGAAAAATGTGGATAATGAAGCTTTGATGTCTTAATGCCCCATTTAAATACCTCTGTGAAACAAAAACCAAATGGCAAAATTGGGGTCATTTGAATTACAGTTTTTAATTTGTTTGTCACTGCTGCGGTGGAAAAAGCTAACAGAATACAAAACTTCAGCATTGAAAACATGTTTTTGTTTGATTTTTAAAGAGAAGTACTTTCTTCCAACAAGGAGCTGGCATTTTAAAGCAGGATATTAGGATTGTTCATTTCCACACAGAAGTTCACTGGAGTAGCTGTAATACATTGTGTGACCAAATTAATATGTATGAGAAAGTCCAATATGTGCATGCAAAACCTCATTGTTTTTATAGCAGCTTGTTATGCAACAATTCAATGAAGTCAGCAGTGTCGTCTGAATTCAAGTAACTGTGCAGTGAATTGGAAATCAGAAGAAGTATGAGCTACCTTGCATTGCTGGAGTAGGTGAAGTTCATTAATGTTAATTTTGGGAATGATTTAATGATGAACGGTTGATACATTGCCAGCTCATAAAGTCAGCTCAATATCAACTCATTAGCAGGAAGCCGAACTCTCTCTGAGTTGTTCTGAGACTTGTACCTCAAACAACACTTGAGGGAGAATCGTAATTTTATTAAAAGAAAAAAGTATTCAATGTAAGAAACAATTTTTTAAAAATGGGGTGAGAGTTCATAGAAGTAATGTTGGAGCTGCCTTGAAATTACTTTCCAGGAAAGCTTTCACCCTTAAAAAATACAGCATGAATAACAAGGTATGTCAATGTCTTTCTCGTGCTAACACAAACCCACTGTTCTTTGTAACTGCTAGAAACTGCTGATGTAGAAGGCTTGCTAGCTTATACTTTTAGATCTAGGAAATTAACGCTGAATTTAATTTAAACCCAGTATACAAAAACAAATCAGTAACACCATATCAAAAGCACAGACTACATCTGGTCTCAATCAGTTTATGTACAACATTCAATGCACTTGAAAGCACACCACCCACAGTAACATCTCCCAGCATGCTGAGAGCTTCCAACTCTACCTTCTTTGCTTTCTTTTCCTCATTTAGAGTGTGTTCTTTAAAAACAGACAAATAAACAGACTTCGTTTTCATGATTGACATGTTCCATAATCTTGGGTCTGAGGCACTGGCTCCACCTTTTTTAAGGTATTCTTACTTTCCTTCATTTGTCATCCCAGGCACCAAACAATGTGATCCATAAATCCCATTGATTTGGCATGTAGTTTGCAGCTCCTAAGACATTTAGACCCCATAGATTCGCATCTCTTTCCAAATATGTTGTTTGGGGATCACAAATACCTGAGATTATCTTTTAATTGTTTGCTTAACCAAAGCACTGATGTATTGACTTAATTGTGTCTGTTCTCATTTATCTGCTTAAAAAAGCAAGAAATACTAAAAGATAATGACATTGTTGATTGATTTGACTGCGTGACATTTGATGAAATCCATATGGGCCACAACATCAGCATTAGGTTTGCAATCACAAGAAGTCATCTCCAAAATCTCAAGGAAAAGGAAAGCTGTTGGTACTAGGAAGAAATTCAATTCCTGCAGTAAAGAATCATTTGTTTTGGTTTATTTACCCCAGTGACGTATATGACGGCAATGTCAGTAAATCAGTTGACAGCAAAAAACTTAGCTCCAAAAACATAATTGCAAACCAGGATCTGCCAGTTTCATGCCTGGTAGTTTAAAAATACTAATAAATATAGGAAAACCTGTGAAAGGAAACTGATTTATAAAAAAGCCCAGCAAACCTCTGTTATTTGTAATGTGCTGTCTTCCACCCCTGCGAAAAACTCATAGTCTGAAGATCTCATTATCCTGCGGATGCTTTAAAATGTCCATGCCCAGCTCTGGACTTTGGGGATGGACTCTGTTTTTCCCATCCAAGTCAAACCAGTGGATTCTTGTGTGTTTTTTGCCTAGCCAGCTCCTGTAGCTAAAGAAGAGAAAGCAGAAGCTGATCATGTATTTGATGCAGAGGTGTCGCAGTTTCCCTTTGTAGGCATGCCAGAAGCTGTGGAAGAGATGGAAAGAGAAGACAGAAGTGGAGTCAGAAAGTCTCAAAGAAAATACATGGGAAACTCTTGCTGAATTTTTGGATGATTGTATCAATTTTGAGCACCTTGGAAAAAGCAATTTTGTTTTGCTCCTTGTATATTGTATTTGTTTGAGTAGAGCCATTAAAAGCGTGGGCATAATAATTTGTGAGGCAGCTTGTGACCCACGCTGCTTTTTCTTGCTTTCTTCACCCTAGTTAAACTTTAAAAGCTTCCCACATTATTGTCAAATGCTTCTTGCAGCTAAGAAGATAAATGCAGCAAATCATCTCCTGTTAACAGGTGAATTACAGGTTCTCCCGACTGGAAAAACCACCAAACATTTTCTGTACAAGACAACCGTTTGTTTTCATTGAACTTGGAATGGAAAATGCAGACAAACTCTGCAAACTGAAACAGTTTTGAGAACAGAAAAATGGGAAAATTAGGAGCTTAATGTTTTGCTGTGTACCAAGAATGGCTGTCATATTATGCCAGGCACTTAAATGAAGAAATTACTATTAAACCTTTAGGACTGTATCTTCAAGAGAATAGTAACCAACCTAGGTGTATGAAATATTTGCACTGGAGGCAGTGAAAGGTAAGCTAATGAAGAAAAGCTATGGTGTTACATCCAGACCAGATAAACTGTGCAGGGAAGGAGAGGCTACACATTTCTGTCCTACAAGCCACCTCTGTTCCGCGACTTGTAAATTTTCTCTCATTTGAATAGTCTCATCTATGCACCTCCGTCTCTTTTAGGCCATAGAAACTACCTAATGATCAGGCACGTATTTCAGAATAAGGAGATTTATGTTTACGGCTGTTTTTTTTCCATGCCTAAAGTGTGCTGTTCTTCTAGAAATAACACAGGGTTGTGATGACAGGTGTTATGGTTTCTTGCAGGATCCAGATGTTTGATGTTGGTGTTAGACGCTGTGGACACAGAGCTGCTGGTTCAGCTATAAATGGTGCCTGGCTGTGTGAGTTAGAGCCCCAGAAAACCAGAGGCCACGGTACTGCCTCATCTGTGCTGCTGCCACCTTGTCTGTCAGACGTTGTGCAATGCAGCCAGGCTTGGCTGCATCTGACCTCAGCTTCATCAAACGGTATTGTTTTCTTGTCTGCTGCAGGAGGCTCTCATAACAGAGCTGAATAACGCTTTTCTTATAAAGTCATAGAATCACAGAATAGTTTGGGTTAGAAGGGACCTTAAAGACTATCTAGTTCCAACTCCCCTGCCATGGGCATGGACACCTCCCACTAGACCTGGTTACTCAAAGCCCCATCTAACCTGGCCTTGAACACTTCCAGGGATGGGGCCTCCACAGCTTCCTTGGACAACCTGTTCCAGTGCCTCACCACCCTCAGAGCGAAAAATTTCTTCCTAATATCTAATCTAAATCTACGTTCTTCCAGTCTGAAGCCATTACCCCTCATCCTATCACTACATGCCCTTGTAAAAATGTCCCTCTCCAGCTTTCTTGTGGTAGTTTCATGAACTACTCTCTTCATTCAGGGCAAAGCAAGCAGTCTCCTGCAAGTGCACTGCTATTTCCCTTCCTCCTTTCTAGTTTTTAACCTTTTCACTATCCCCTGCTGGCTTGGGTGGGCAATCAGTGCTTCCTGCTTGCTAATGCCAGGCTGTAATGAATCCGCGTTTTATACTGCGTTGCAGCCTTTCTGCTGGATTTGGTTCTGACATAAGCTGGTGGGACAAGCTGTCACTTGTCACCCTCGTGGTGTTTTCCTTGTGAATGGGGGTTCTTTGGCATCCTTTTGCCCAAAGGACAGTCAGACACTCTTCTCTTCTCTGCTCTGTTTGTTTTCTTCCAGTGCTTATCGCTCTGCTTGTGCCTGATGCAGAGAGGCAGTTCCTACCCTTTAGAAATCTGCAATAGGCATTAACCTGGGGCACCGACACAGGTATTTTTGTGATTCAAGGATGACATTAAACAGCTGAGGTAGGAGAGGGGATGACCGTTCCTATGAATGAGGCTTGTGCACTGTGGAAATCTTAGCTAATTACCTCTGGATGAAGAAACCGTCAAGGTCCGCTGGCTGAGATGTCGGAGGCTGTTACCTGAGCAGTTCCATGGGCCCCGGGCAATGAGCCAGCGCAGCTTCCAGCCTCTGCCAGCCCATTAGCTGCAAGCTACTAATATGACACATCCCTCACGACTTGTGTCCTCTAAAGCCAGCACTGGATTCAGTCCCACATCTGAGCTCCTACATCATGCGTTTTTTCCAGAATTTCAGGTTTTTATTAGAAACAAACCATCAGACACAAAAGCCTAACCATTGTTTGCTGCTTAAGAAGCACACAGAGTTGACACCACGGTGCCTGCTTTGGCATAGAACAGTACTGGTGAGAGGTGTGAGCACAATGGGAACCTCACTATGGTATTGATGTGGTGGCCCAAAGATCCATGAGACCCTTCCCAAATCACCTGGTGAGAAGTCTGTGTGAGAAGGACGTGGCAGCCCCAAGCCTACACTTTCAGGGAAATACCTCTACAGGCCTGAACAAGTATTGAAATAGGTGGAGAGGAAAAAGAGTTTGCCTAGGCTTTGCTTGGCTGGAACGGGAGGGTAACTACCACCGCTAATGCTTCCTTGGGGGTGGCAGAAGGCAGCAGCCCCGGCACAGCATCCCCTTGTAGTGCTGGCGGCAGGAGGAGTAGCCTAAAAATTGGTGCAGTGGGCTTCTTGCTTGTACACCTAACTCTTACACATTCGCTCTCTAAAAGGACACCTCTCCACCTGTGTAATACAGTGCAAAGCTATTTTAAGCAGGCACCAGCCTTGTCCAGGAAAGCGCAGACGACACTGACACCTCCAAAGGCGGGAGGAAAAGCAGCTGAGATGAGTGAACACAACAGCATAGGATCAATAGCCCAGCCAGCCAAAAAGCACAGCGTCTGCCCCACGCTGGCCATTAATCTCACGGAGTAACGAGAGTCTGGGGAAGCTCCTTGCTTCCTCTGGTGGAAGCAGGCAGCTGGGCAGAGCCCTGACAGAAACACAGTGCTGGTCAGTCCATGGGTGACAAGTGCCTGGTGGATGAGCAGAGATCTCCTGGAAGAAAGCCAGCCTGCACCGGGGCCGGGGGCTGCGCCGCCATCCCTGGGGGACCACGGCATGGGCCGGCAGCACTGCCTGGGCTAGGTTCCTTTGCTTTGAGGAGGAGAAGAAGCATTCACCAGCCTGCACGACAGCTGAGACAGGTCAGCCTGAAACAACCTTGCAGCCATCTGAACCGCTGCTGTGTCAAAACATCAGTCGCCTTTGGTTTTTGTAGCTTGGCTCTCTGTGGACTTGTTTTTTATTGAAGGATGGATGTCTGCCTCAGTCTATAGCATTTACTCAACGTTTCCTCTGAAAACTACTGCATAGGAAATCTCACTGTAGTGACAGGAGGAAGATGGAGCTGTGTCTGCATGCTGGCTTCAGTCACGGACCTGTCACACGCACATAGTGTTTGTAACAGCTCTGGCGGTTTCAACCAAGAGTGTTTCTTTTCACCAGTCTTTGTAACCCAACAAACCCCATTCTACAGACTTCTTCATACCAATGCAAAGATGCCATATACAGGCAGTGCCTGCCCCCCCCCCCCCCCGCCCCAGGCCGTGGCAGGGCAGCCCCAAGTGGGTGTGTTGTGCCTCTTCAATGGCAGATAAACCGAGATTGCCTTCTGTATAGGCAGCAGGTGGCAATAGGTCCCTCACCTGAGGTAACTCTACTATTACTGATGGAAACAGCTGGGCCCACTTGTGGTCTTTCCATCCTTAGACTGTTTGTTGCTGTTCCTCAGCAGGTGGCTGTCAAGCCTGCAGCTGAGCTGATGGAGGAGCCTGGGAAAGCCCCTTGACGATCTTGTGTTGGGCCCCTGGGGAACTTTGCTTTTCTGTGGTGAGTGAAGCTAACCTGGGTGGGATGAGGATTGCACCCTATAGTCTATTTTGCCAGATCTGTTGTGTCAGTTTGGACCTTCAGCAAGGGCGCAATAACTGATGGTAAGCATGCAAATATCCTTGGACAGCTGTTTCTGCAATAAGTGACCATAAACTAAGAAAAGAAGTAATTTCATCCATGCGTTATTTCAGGTTTTCTCTGAATACACCCACATTGCTATCTAACCTTGCTTTGGATTTTCTGTTACCTGGAGTCCTTTAGTATTTGGATAGTATTTAGTATTTGGACACACAGGCTTATACTCAGGAGCAGACTATGTGCATAGTTCTTTCTGTGCCACCATGGCTTTCAGCCCAGAGCAAGTAATGTATGCTGGTACCAGTTTCAGCTGACTTTGGCAAATAAGCTTGAACAGCCTGGTAAAGGCTATGTGTCCTGTTCAGCCATTGCTCTTGTGTTGTTTGTGTCCCCTGAGGGGACAGGAAACGGACTGGCATGGGTGGCAGCTAGTGCTGCCATCAGGGTCATTCTCTGTCCCACAGCCCCCCTGAGCACCCAGAACTGGCAGTTGGGTTAACAGTGTAGGACAGAGAAACACTTGCTTGGGAGCCCATCTGAGCCAGCAGAAGATACCAGTGCTCCCAGCTGCCCATCAGCCAGAAAAACCATCCCTGCAGCTTTCTTGGTGGAAGCCCCCTAGTTTGCTCCAACTAAACCAGGCATCTGAGCCTTCTGTTTCTGCTGTTTGAGGACATGAATAACTTCAAGCTGCAGGAGCTCGGGGAGTTGCTTGGTGAGCACCACAGCTGGAGCATAGCAGGGTTTGCTGTTCTGAGGGCTGGTCCCTCAGCCACGTGGTGCATCGCTATACTCCTGCAGGCAAGCAGCTTGGCCCCAACAACTGAGTAGGCATTGCTGCCCTGCTTTAAGTGATATTTCAGAAAATTATATTAACCCATGAAAACTTACTATTGAGATTATGACAACGGTCTACCAGGTGCTTTGGTGTTTAGATATCCAGGAGGAGAAAGCTTGTGTTTTCTCGTGTGCATGTATTTTTAAGTGTAATGTTCCATTGATATTTTTTGTCCATGTGTACAAATGGATGCAGGATTCTTGTAATATTACGCAACTTTTGATAAGAGCCCTCTTCTGTTTTGTGGTGGCTTTCATAACTTTTACAGCCACTGCTTTGTTTGGGTCAGGCTATAATCTTTCTTCAGAAACTCAATGTCTCAGAAAAGTTATGGGTCTATCAAAAAGCAGCAGTTTAATTTTATAGGCACACCTGTGAATTTAATTCTCTCTCTAAAACTTACCTTAAGTCCTTAAAGGGTCATTCCAAACTCAAGGGGGGAAGCTTTGATTGCATCCTCTCAGTAAACTGCACAATATATAGACATACTGAACCTGACAAGGGAGTGTTCATTAATCCTGAAACCTGGCCAAGTAATTTGTAATTCCAAAAGGCACTGCATTTAAAATAAAAAGTTCCCCTTATGATAAAGGCCCATTTATTATTTTTTTTTAATTTATTTTATTTCTTACGACTGTCTTTCATTTGTAACTGCCAACAGCTGCTAGTAAGGTCATTGGTAGTTAAAAGTTTTCCTCAACTGAGAAAATGTCTGTCAGTGAACTATAAATTCTAGGACATAGATATTCTTTTACACACGCCACCCCCCAAAGTAAAAGAATTTTACAGACTACCTCAAATTAGCGGTAGTCTCTCTCAAATTAGAGATCTCTACCCTCCTGAGGGCTACACTGAAAAGAAGTGAGACTTCTGAGCTGGAACAAACTTACCTTCCAGTGCAGGCTCCCAACTCTGCTTTTAAAGAAGATGCATTTGAGCCTATAGTTATTAAATGCTGCATATAACAACAGTATTTCTTCCAGGGTTTCACAAAAAAACCCTGAAACCTGACCATTCCAGTAACTGATATAACCCTTTGCCTTGAAAACTTAGAGGTAGCTGTAGATTCCTTTGAAAATGGTCTTATACGGTAGTGAGTTTTTAAGTCCAGTTTTTGTAACAGTAGCCTAAGCTAAGACACACTTCAAATTTACCCAAAATTTTGCTAGAAGGAAAGCAGATGAAAAATCTGCTTTTTTGATGAAAGAAGCAAGCAGGCGAAAAAATGTATTTGTCAGCACAGGCAGCACCTAAAAACCTGAGAAGAATGGCCATGACCATATAGAGTAAGTCACTTGAGCACT
Organism: Chionis minor; assembly: GCA_013398295.1. NCBI lineage: Eukaryota > Metazoa > Chordata > Aves > Charadriiformes > Chionidae > Chionis > Chionis minor. The sequence goes on along the minus strand of VZSF01003427.1, from coordinate 428,151 downwards.
GTTTAAATTCTGACTAAAACATTTCTGTTTTACTGTAAAGTGAATGAATATATGCCTCTTATTTTGTGCTCCTTTTTACCTAAAGCAAGGTACAAGCCTCTTTATGAGGTACTGATAAATTGAGCAAACAAGAGTACCTGAAATCTCTGGACTGTCTATTCTTGTGGATATTCACTGCAATTTCGTAATTTTTGGCAATTTAGGGAGGGTAAAATTGCCACTGTGTTGAAGTCAATGTGAGCTCTGACATTTATTGCAATAGGGCCAGTATTTCTGAGAGAGAGTACATTACCTGAGGAGCCCCCTCCTTATGGATGGTGGGGAGTCCACATGCTTATCTAAGCCTCTTGAGGTTTTTCCATCACTAAATATGAAGCATATCTGTCCTGTTCTTTGGTGAAGACTTTTTTTAAAATATACAGAAAAGGCCTGAAAAGCCAAAGGGAGAGAATTGCCATGATTAGACAAGCGCCTTGAGGAAGCTTGAGTGACAGTCCACCTAAGTATTTATGCTGCCTCAAGCTGAGGGGGTGCCAGAAAGCCCCTGCAGGGCAATTTGCATGCTGTAAGCACACCCTGTACTTGCAGAACTTGGTTAGATAAAAGCTCTTTAAACCTATTACTAGGTAGAACGATTTACTTTGTCTTGAGTGACAAGAAAGCAGTTTTTAACACAAGACAGCTCGTACCATGCTGTCATACGATGAAAGGGCAGTGGATGTACCAAGAAATTTTGGTTTTACTGGGAGGTGAATTAGCTGAGGTTGAATCATCAGTGTCTAGAATAGTAGTGACCTTGCCTAGCTGTTAGTAAAACCTGCAAGCACCTGCGGCCCCTTGCATTTTACAACAAGATAACTGTCCCAAGTTTACCTCAGCTTAAATAAAAAAAGCAAACATCCTCCCCCTGCCCAATACCTTTGTGGTAGAGAAGACAGTGCCCTCAGTCCTAAGAGACCTGTTAGTTGTCTGGCCTCAATAAAAATTTCTCCTTATATTCTCTGTAATTGAATCTTCTCTCTGGGACAGGAGAAGTGAGGGAGGAAAGACTACATGAGACTGGAAAAAGAGAGGGGAAGTGCAAAGAGAGAAAAGAGAGGAGAGATACAGGAAATCTGATTAATATAAAATCACCCTGGAAAGCCCTAAAGTATTCTGATTTCTACTTTGTCTTATTTATACATCTTAACACTGTTTTCTGTTTGTTCTTTAGCTCTAGAAAATGATAATTGCTCCTTACTTTGCAAATACTAATGTCTTTAATAGATTAAATCTGTGGTAATGTTTATGCAACCTAATAAAGCTGGGTAGTTTGTAATGCAGTGCATTAGGATTTCTATTCTTACTGTGTTGGCAAGAGGGAATAAGACAACAAGGGAAACAATTCTAAAAGCATCCAAACAAAACCCAGGAAAGACTTGTGAGTCTTCTGACTCAGAATAAAATGAATTTATAATGAAACAGTCTTCACAAACAGGAGTCTTGGATTCTTCAGTGAATGTTATTTTCTAGAGGTATTTGACAGTGTTGCTCATATCTTCGAATCTAGAGAACAGAGAGAAATGATTTTCATTTCTTCTCCACTAAAACATTCCCTTGATGTTTGAGTTCAGTTTTGGTAATACTCTAATAGGTTGCACTTGTATACAGCCTTCCATTTTAAAATTTGGAGTGTCATACATATACTGAACAAAAACTCACATACACTCATGGTGTTGGACAGCAGTAATATCCTTGAGTCATAGGAGTGGAAACTGAGGCATTAAATGTGATTCCTTAGTATCCCCTAATATATCTGAGGCAGAGTTGAGAGAACAGTCCAACAGATCTCATCTTGGCTTTTTTCCCTCTGTGTGTACTGTGAAGCTGGATACGCACTCAACTTAATGGGTTCCCCTCTGCCTGAGAAGATTTTCTTCTTTTCCAGAAGAAGAGCCTAGGATTGTAGAAACATGTCAGCGAAAAACAGAAATGAAAAATACTGATAAACTTGTCCATGGGTTGGCACTGAGCCTGAGTAAGGACAGAACATGGCATGGAGATTAGGATTTTCACAGAGATATGTGGGTGGATCTTCCTATAGCACTTTAGGGAAGTACTTGAGCTAAACATTGAGTCTAAACCAGCATGATGGCTCTTAGTGTCTATCCCTTGCTGTCCTTCCCGTGCCTATGAAGGGGGAGGACTTAGCCTTGCCTCAGCTGCTCCTGTACAAACACTGTGGAACAGAACAAAAATAAAAAACCCAAAAAAACCCCCAAACCAGTTTGGGAGCAGGTGGGGCTAAACAAGGGCACATGACAAAGTTAACAAACTCCTACAAAGGTGGCAACTTCAGTCAGAAAGTGTGGTTAGCTGGAAAGGTTAATGTTTTAACATGATTTGTGTGTATGTGTGGAGCATGCAGAATTGAAAAATTATGGGTTTTTTCCCCAAAAAGTCTTGTGTGTTGTGTCTGAATGGATTGCTTCATTTTATGTCTGTTTCATGGGCTTTTTTATTTTTATAGAAGTAGGGTTTTGACTTTTCCTTTGTAGAATTCTGAGGAAAAGATACTAATCATCTTGTAGGTGTACGTGCTATCTGTCACGTTTGCATGCTATAAGCTGCTTTCACTTCTAATAAAAATCATTTTGATTGGTTTCTGAAGCTGGTTTCCAAAAACGCTGGCACTGAGCTGGGGAAAGAAACAAAAAGTTCCAAAAACTTCACTTCAGTTATGATATACAGTACATTTGAAGAAGCTTTCTGAATTGCTACGTCCTTGCCTGTAAATCTGCACATCAAATCCCCTTTATATGCCCACTGCACCAAATAAATACTGTGTATAACTATTATGCTTCTTGCTTTCTGTGCTGTATATCTATAAATGCCTACCAACTCTCTTTCTGAAAAGACAAAGAGATCGTTTTGTATGAGTTCCAATGCAGGCAGGAAAGGAGAGGTTTAACCATGTGGTCTTTTGCACAGTTTCCTTTTGTATCACCTAACATAGTTATCTTAGCAGGAGGAGTAATTTTGCTTTTTTGTGTGTGGATAAATGTGATAGGATTGAAATATGAGTCTGTATCTACAATACCTTCAATGTATTGTCCTAGAATACTGCATCAGATATAATAACATAAAGGACTGGATGGACAAATGCTTATCTGATCTTCTTCCATTAGCTTTAATCACAATGAAACCTAAAGCAGGTGTTTCCTCAAGCTTTAAGGGGCTGTTTCCCTGTTTTTACACACTAATGCTCTGCTGCAGCACAAGTGGATGCCAGCACTTCATCTTACCTCTGAGTTGAAGGATTAGTGAGAAGAGTTAGCAAGAAGTTGTTTATGCTCTGTTAGAACTCATTAGGAGTTTTTCCTAAGGAGTAATCATAAACTTTTATAGGAACAGATCAGTTCCAGCAAGGAACAATTATATGGGGGAAGCCAGAACTGTAGGTAGGTGTAGCTGACAGAGGTTCATCTACTGATTCCATTATGGAGACATCTACTGTCTCCATTTTACTATTTCAAAATAATATTGGTGAAAAAAAGAAGATTTAGCCCCTATAGGAAACACTTACAGAAGTGCTAGTTTTAATGGCTGCTCTTTTGCTGTCTACTAGGTGGTCTCTGTTCATATCTGTTTTCATGCTGCCTACTGAGAAGCAACGGTGTGGCCGCTTCCTAGCTGAGCCAGGGGGTTATTGAGCTGGGGCTAACTAGTGATGTTGGTGTAATACAGCAATATTCATTCAATGAAAAGCTCAGTTTCCACATGTATACCTGTGCTTCAGCTGACCTCTGGAAGTACTCTAATGCTCTTCCACTCACTATGCTTAGATCTTTTTCAAGCTTTGAATTCAGTAAAATTCACTTCAGCACATTCCACTGTCTCTTCCCTACATCTTGTACAGTTTGATTCTCCTATTAATGAGAAAGATGTCATTTCGCATTGTTAATTCCTTCATCTTGTGACTCTTCAATCGATTGAATAATAAGAACTCATTGTGCTCTTTACAGTTATTCTGGGTAAAAATAGTCCTAATAGTTATTTGTAAAATATTTTTTTTCAATAAATCCTCACCTCCACCCACAGTTTTTAATGCTTGGATGACATGGGAAGAAGTGAGTCACCATTGTCGTGCTAATGCAATTTCTAATAACTTAACAAGGGCTTGTGAAGTTCTTAAGCTTTAATTACATTGTGGCAGGACATACATACATATCCTATAACTATATTTAAAAGTTTTCTACTTACTCTTCTCCTGCTTTTACCCTTGATGAAATCTCTCCGGTAGCTCAGCTGTTTGTGGGCCTAATATAAAACTGGAAAATGCACATGACTAGATACACTTTTTTTTTTTTTTTTTTTAGTCTGGTCGCATCATCTCAGATGGCAAGTATGGCAGAGCCGAAGCCTGAGATGGCGGCCTGCATGACTATGGCCCTGGAATAGGGTCATGCAAGTACCACAAGAGTGCTCCAAGGAGCAGGGCTCACTAGAAGTCCGTAGGTGGGTGTGGGGCTACAGATTATTTCCTCCTCTCATTCAGTTCACACTTCAGTGTTCAGAAGTATTAATAAATTGGGGGTTTTAAGGAAATTCTAGGTAATATACTAACATTTGTCTGGCTGTGGATGGGAAACTATGACCAAGCACCAAGTCAATATTATGTGGAGCTGACCAAAAGTCCTACCTGAGCCTTCAGATTCATCAGAAATTCTGACGTGAGATTACATACTATCTGGCCTTGGTTCTTGGAAAGCTTTGCAAGTGTAGTCCATTTAATAATAAAACTTGTAATAGCTGTGTTTCTCTTGCTTTAGGATTTTGCTTCGGCAGTTTATTGGTATGGTCATGTCTCTTGTTCTCATTTTTGTCCTGCCAGATAAGTCTAAAGTGTAAAGAGGATGAATGGCTTTTGGGGCCCTCCATGTAACTTTGGTTGATCTTTCCCTTGCAGTAAGCAAGCCAGAAAAGTCCTGGCATGGTTTCTCTTTCTGCTTCCTTCTTTTGGCAGCAGTACCTGATGGGAAGCAGTACAACAGCTTTGCTTTCCCTTTCCAATCGTGTTCTACAGCTGAAGGCCTAAATGTTGTGATTCAATTTGTTCTACCTCTGGCTTTCTCCTCTTTACACCATTTCCTCAGGAAAAACTACCAAACAGCTGCCTTCATTATGCTGGACCTCTGAAGAGTAGGATGCCAATACTCAGGCAAGCCAAAAGTCACTCATAAACAAGGACATATTGCCTTTATGTTATATCCCTTTGCCATTTGATTTCTCTTGTCCAGCACTATCATGAAGATCCTAAGAGTACTACTAATACGATGCAGGACTCTGCTCTGGCAACAGTCCTCTAGAGCAAGCTACTTAAGGATCGCCTACAAAATATTGCATATCCTTTGGGATATTTGGGACAGGAAAAAAAAAACCTGTTCTGGATTTGAAGTGGACTTTTTGAAATATTTGTGGAAAGAAAAATCTGAAGAAACAGGTCTGAAAACTCGGAAACAGGATTTTAGCGTATCATCCAAATCCAGGTTTGGTTCAGCCTCAGTCTCTTGGGCTGCCAGCTTTATCATGGGCAGGCCAGGAATCTGAAGCTCCTGTGAATCCCATCTCCCCACTAAGGACTTCTGGCTTAGGATCTCTGGACTCTGCCTCAGGGACCCTGTAAGACATCTAGCCTTGCTTGGGACACATTTGGCCAAATGGTCTGCAGGGGTCCTGCATTAGCAATTTGGCACTAAATCTGGCAAGTTCCTACTCTTCCACTGGTGGGTGTCTGAAATTGCTATATTCCTATAGAAGTTTTGATTTACAGGGAGTTGCTGGTTTTCAGCAACAACAAAATAATTCATTGAAATAGGTCTTCCACTCATAATTATGATGTCCCAAACCACAGATATAGAAGCCACATATCTAAACTGCTGTTATATTTCAGGTAATAAAGGGAACTTCTATTAATTGCCTCATTGTTTTTTAGTCTGTTTTCTTTTTACCACTCTAATAAATAGACTGTTTAAAGATGTCTTTTGCAGTTCCTTCTGAAAGGAGAAGTAATTACTGAAAGCTAGTTCTCTGCTATATGCAAAACTTGAACAGTGTACAGATCTGTAAGACCTCAACATCTCTCATCTCAGGTGAAAAATGAATCCTGTTTTATGATTGACCTTCCTAGGAACAGAAGCTTCTCCAGAAAGACATCAGATCTATTGGTTCCCAGCTGCTGCTAGGTAAAAATCATTATTAGAGCACACAAGGGAAAACTAGTTGCACTAGTTACTTAGCTTGATGAATATATTTCTTAGAAAAATCCCTAAAATAATATGAGCCAGCCTGGACATAATATGTGATTGCATCTCTGGGTCTTTGAGGGGAGAGGGCTGTAGCTCAAAATTGATAGGACTTGTGGAGGTGAGCAGTAGAAGTCAAGTAGTTAAAAAAAAAAAAAAAGTTTAGATTTAATTTGCTGTCTGACTCTTTTTGGAAGGGGAGTAGATGGTGCAGGGTCAGAAAGTCTCTCCTTTGGTAGGCAAGTTTCTTGCTTTCTCACTTCATGTACAAATGGAGACAGTGTATGTTCCGTCTGTGTAACAGATTAATTCCATTTATCATTTTAACTCCCCATTAATAGAGTAGCTGATGATTGGCTAGCTGGCCTTGCACTGCAGTCAGATTTTTGGTGTTGGGGCAGAAGTGGCATGCGATAGTGAGAATCTCCTTGACTATATCTGGCTGAAATAGTGGGACCTTAATCTAGCCCTTTAAACACTTCATTTAAATTACATGCATTGCTTGACATCACTGAACTGGCCTGTGACTTTACAACTTCTCCCCGCAGTCGACAGAGACTTCTCAGCCTTGGCATTGTGTCCCTCGCTCTGATAGTACCATGCTGCAAAAGACTGCAGGGAGATCTTGTTTTACTATTCTGGCCCAGTTGGGCTAGCTGCTGCTAAAAGGTAGGAAGAGACAGCAATGAGCCGACCTGTAAAAGGAGAGAAGAATAGTTTCTCCTTCACTCGGATATGCAGATTTTGCGTGTGGGCAGCCTTTGGAATAAGGAGACTTCTTGTCCCACCTTCCTCTCCTAAAGCTGTCCTAATGGGTATGCCCAAGTCTGCCCCAGCAGTTTCAAAGCAATGTTGAAATCCTCTGAACACTGTAGATAATTATATGCTATTATCGCAGCCTATGCTTATTTCCTGCTTAATGGGAAACAGCTGAAAGGAAAAAACAAAACCATTTCTCTATACTTTTTAAAGAAAACTATTACAGTTAATGATATTTCTGAGACTAAAATAAGAAATAGTCATAAGAGAAATGTTTGTGATTAACTCTCACTTATTGTCTCCTCATTAACATCTCCCACCCCCCAACACACACACACCTACACATGTAGCCCTCTTTCCCCAGCTCATGCTAAATTCTGTCCTTTGGTGAAATGTAATATAAAGTAGGATAGAGAGCATGGATCTAGTAAGACTGTACTTGGTAATCCAATTCTGGGTTGTTTGTTTCTTATTTTTTTATTGCTCCATTTTGTCCTTATTGAAACTCCAATATGTTGTCTGTATTATTTTATATTCCCCAAGTTTCCTCTCTAATGGCTGGGTATACCCAACAGTTACTGCTCAGTTCTGTTCCTTTCCTTCAGAACAGAAAGTTCAGGTTTTTGGTAGGCTGTGAAAGTCACACCATTTATAGTCCTCCAACTTCTTGATTGCAGTAATCACCTACTGGATGACTTTGCAATATCAGGACTTGCATGAAAGCATTCCATAAGGACCAGGCAGACTTGATTTCTTTAAATTCAAGTCAGAGAAAATCCTCTGGCTATTGCCTCTTACAGGAGAGTGAATGTGGAGAGTTGTCTTCTATTGGATAGTGAGTCCTTAAAGTGAATTCTTGTTCACTTTGTGTAACTTTACATTTTGTACTTTTTTTTTTGTCTAAAAGACCATTCAGGTGGTAATCCAAGATATACAGTATTATTCTGTTTCAAAGGTACAGCACGTGACATTGGGTATTCAGATTTGAGATTGCTGGCACACTGAATATAAGCCTTTGTAGATAAGTTTAGGGAGAAAACCTGGTTTTTAATTAAAATCAATTATCATGAAATTGAAGTTTTTGATCACTGATCAAAATGACTGGAAATTTTGAAACTTTGGGTTTTAAACAAGAGCTCTCTCCGCTGTCATTCAATAGGCATGTCTCCAGGAATTACTTTAAGATTATGCTCCAGTCTCTGAATTTACACTGTGTGAAATCAGTAAATGTGGAAAAGAAGCAAAGGATAAATGCTGAAGGTGTGCCTTTATTACAAAGTTGAGGTAATATATCTTTACATGAAGTCAATACCGCTCAAGAGATTAAAGATGCACTGAAATTACACTCAGGTGGCTGCATCCATGTCAGTTCTGTGCTCACTCATGTACATATGAGACTGGGACTTATGGGGCTCTTACTATCACCGTTGTTGATGAGCTGAGCTCTGCTGTGGTGGTTTCTGGTCCTGCTGGAGGGTTAGGGGAGGAATTGGAGCTGGTGGCTTTGCAGCGATGCTTATTTCCTTCCACTCTGTAGTGTGATTATGCATATGGCTCATTTGTACTGTTTGAGCTGGCCTGTGTAAGGTAAAAGTGCTACCAGACACAAGCTGAGAGATTTTTTTCTTTCAGGTTTTATTTTTTTTTTAATAGCAGCTGAGTTCTCACGTAAGTCCTCTTGGGCAAGTTGCTCAGCAGAGCTTGGTTAGAAAGACACAGACCGAGGCTGCCTGCATGCTGGGCAGGAGCATTAGCGGGTACACCTGAAGCTCATCTTCAAAAACAAGGTTCAGCTTCACTGAGGTTTGTGTTTGGATGAGCAAGCACACTCTCTCTCACCATGGCTGCTTTTTTTTTTTTTTTAAAAAAAAACCTCACTTTATTCAGACCTGAGAGTTTTGATGTTGCTCTCTCAGGAGAAGTTTTGTTGTCATTGCCTGTGACTAATTACAGTTCCCCTGCAGTCACTGGCACACACAAATTTTTCTTAAATTTTGGGCATGTATCTCACATCACAGTAACCAAAGCCTCTTGGGTTGCCAACCTCAGCTGTGCCCTCAGCACACATGCTGAGCTGAGAAGTCATGACTTTTTTCAGGGCTTTTTTTTCCCCTCTGTGCTCCATGGTTTGATGTATAGTCATTTCATGTTTTCAGCTCTTCTCCCTGACAGCTTAAAAACTTACTAGAAAAGAAACAATGAACATCCAAGATGCTTATGCAAGTTCTCAGCTGCAGCTGTGATTAAAGCAGTAGATTAACAACATAACCGTAAGAGCTGGCAATGCCACAGAAGTACAGCCACATTCATTCAACAGGCCTAGTCAGAGGATTAGAAGAAAGTGTGGGGATGATACCGGTAAGAAAGTCACATGTCATTATGTTAATAGATAATGACTCTGAAGCTGTCTCTGCAGGTCAGCAGCTTGTGCTATGAAGAGATAGCTCAAGACTTGGAAATGTCTGAGGATTTGGAGTCCACTGTGGCATCTCTATGCTCATCTGCACAATGTAGCCCATGCTGGAAATAATTGCCATTTGAACAGATGGTTTCTAGAGAGATGAACACTTGGAGAGGGATAATGGCACTTCCGGAGAGAGGAGACAGTGAAATATCAGGAAGTAGGAAGTTCTCCAGAATTTCAGGGGCTTTGGGAAGCCATGGTTGTAGCTCATTTCCCACATCACACATCTCCCATGACTTTCATCCTCTCTTTGAAGGCACTGGCCCCCAATGTCTCTCTTGCTTGGTGCAGTTTTCCTGCTAAATCCGGAGGAGCCATGTCTTCCTCCTCCCTCCCCAAGTTCTGCTCCTCACCAGTGCAGCTGCTGCGGTGCAGGGCTGGATCTTGCTGCGTTGTGGTGAGGGGGGATGCAGAGACCTCAGTAGCGCTGCTGCTGGCAGGGCTGCCCCCATACAGGTGACAAGCCTTCTCTTGGTAGTGGGAGGTCTGCAGGCATGCAGTGGTTATTCAGGCTGGGATGAGTATTTCTTGTCTCCTTAGACACAAAATAGGCAGATTACTGCTCACTGCAGGGTGCTGACCTGCGCAGGTAACTGCTGTGCTGGTGGCTTTCTTCAGGTTCTCTTTTTTTTATGTTGTTGCGCCAATATATTAACATTAATGTTATTTATTAAGGAAAATAAAAGCAGCAAAAATCACCTGGGTCACCAAGTCTAGTCTCTCCTGATTGCAGGCAGTCAGAGAAGAGATGTTGGTCTGGAGAGCATCTGCTCCTCCAGCTTCACAAACACCCTGTCACAAGCAGGGCGGCTTTCGGTAATGAGGGTCAAGATTAATTTCTGTCCAGAGTACAACAGTTCATAAGGATTTCACAATCCAGATAGTCTATTCATTTAAATGTTAATAAGATTCCTTATAAGAATAAGGAAGAGGATTTTGCTTCTTTACCCTTTATTTCCCTTTCTCTTGTTTACAATCTTGCTTTAGCAGTTCAATCTGATTTTGCAGACGAGAAACACACTTGCTTTGGCCAGGGTGAAAGCCTCTGCTAGATGTACTTTTCAGAGGAGCACATGCTGGATGTGAGCGGTTCAGGCAGGGGCAGCAGCGCTCTCTCCACGTCTTTGGACTTGCTGCATCCAGGACACCAGCCTGTGTTTTGCTTTCAGAGCTCCAGTCCTGAGAACAAAGGCCTGTTTTACCGAGGCAGGCTCTTACAAAGACAGAAAACACACCTTTAAGGCCTCCACAAGTGGCCACTGGGGACTTGCTGCTGGGAGAGGGCTAATCCAAGATAACAGCATCGCTTCTGTGGGAGCCTGACTCCATTTAGGAAAGGATGGTGCTTTCCTCACAATGTTGAGCCGGTACCAGAAATAGAAGCAGACTGCCTCTGTGTACCAGGCGGTTTTCATAACTTCATAACAATGACATGAGTAACCCTGTGAGTGTGCTGTCGCGGTGACAAGAAACTGGAGATAGCGATGTAATGGTTTTCTCATTAGATATTCTAGATACAGAAGGTAACGGAACACGAGTCCAAAAGTATATGGTTTAAATGAGACTCAAACTATTCTACATCACTCTGATATTTCCCTTGGGAATATGCTTTAGAACTAATAGAAAGGAAATCAGAAAGGTCCTGCTAATATTATAAGTTATGGTTTTATTCATTGCGGTGATCCAGAGGTCCCAATTTGTCTTGGCACAATCTACAACCACGTGCATGCACACACTAAAAAAGTTCCTGTCACCCCAGCTTTATATTATAGCATGACCCAACAATAGCTCTATTTTGAGTTTAGGGACAACTGCAGTCCTCCTCTTCAAGCAGTAGAAGTGATTAATGCCTTTGGGGCATTGTGATGTTCTTCAGGTGGTGGTCTATAGCCATGTTAGTGCCCAGGTCAGAGGAGCATCCCAGACCCTTCAGGTATCCACAGCACGAAAGAACCACTGAGCCACAGACATGACAGGGGGGAACGGCATAGAGGAAAGCTTTGGGCACAGCTATCTCATGTAACCCCAAAAAAGCCAGGAGAGAAAGTGTTTTTTAGAATGTGTGCTGGTAGGAAGATGCAAATGAAGAAGCGATCTCCTGTCGTGTGACACCGGCAAACAGGACTTGATGTTCCTTGTCAGAGAGCAGGGTTTCTATAACAGATACCAGTCTCCACTGCCAAATGCTTCCTCCTGATAGAACAATTTGCAAGATCCCAAATTTCTGGGAACTATTGAGTTCAGAGAGAGTAGCAACACAGCTGAAAGTGTTCTGTAAACAACATATGTTAGATGTCTGATGTGCGGAGCTGGTTTGCTCCACACAGAGCACTAAAAACTGCATAGAACATAGGAGCCCAGTCTCCCATTTTAACAGTGTGAAAGAGCTCTAAAAAGCGGAAAGGTGAATCTCTATTTAATTTTATAGTCAGACTGTAGTTTTTTCTCATATTCTATTGGATGTTTACATAAGGGAAACCAATATGTGAGCTGGATTTCAACAAAAAGGTCCAGTCAGAGCATCCAGTCAGAACGTAGGCTGAATAATTAGGCTCAGATTCCATCTGAAATGTAGTTACCAGGCCTAAGCCGGATGTCTAGGTACCCTCCATAGCTAAAAGAGGGCTATCTCCTGAGGGCAACTCAGCCCTTTTTAGAAGGACTTCTGAAATAAGCAGGATGATTTGTCACACAAAGGTGATATGCTTTTTTTTTTTTTTTTTGGTTACAGAGAAAGCTTTGGATGGCTTGTTTATTCTTACATGCTTCCCCTTTATATAGCCCGAGTTAGCTGAGGGGAATCTTGTCCTAAAGCGTCCAAGAAGTCTGTATTTAGGAGGGTATCAGTGCTGGCCATGTTGATGCTTACAGAGCTGCTGTTCCAAAGCCCGGCTTTGCCAGGCCTGCTGCAGCCTGTGCAGAGCCCTTTGTTTTCATGGCACCCACCAAGGAATTACTGCAACAGCACTAAAAAGCCCTCTGCAAACTGTTATTTTTCTCGGCCTTGACTTGCGTGTTCTCAATCGACTGCAGTTTCTGCTTTGTCTCCAGGTTCACATTCAAGTGCTGTCGTATTTGCCGGCTTTCTTATGAATTGCGCTGCTGGTGCTGTGACAACCGAGCGCTGCCGTGGTGGTGGCATTTCTGCGGGGCATTTGTGCTGTGCCTGCAATGACAGGGCCTGGCATTCAAAGCTTGGCTTCATCCAGCTGCTTGAGGGGGGGTCGAGAGCAAATTCTTGCCTTCCAGCTGCAGCAGCCTTGATGCCAAATCTTTTAAGGAAGCCTGTAGCCCCTTCTTCCTGCTCATTAGGTGGTAGGATCTGCTACAGTGGTTCGACTTTTACAATGCCACAGGCAAGAGTTGCCGCTGCTTTTTGCATTTTCACCTGGATCATTGGCATTCTGCCTCTCTGCACTTGAGACTCGGATTAGGTATTGGATTCAAGAGGAGGCTGTAGGACACAGAAGCATGCTGACTGCTTTCTAAATCAACTCCGATTAGAGATGAAAAATTAATTTTCCTTACACATATTTATGAAAGCATTGTCTCTCTGCAAACATTAGCATTTTTACCAACTTATTATAAGTCAGTCAAAATGAATCATTCCTTGTGTTTGTGTGTGTGCATTGTTAAACCTGCCTGCATTTTATGGGTTTCTGAATGTTTATTTTCTGTGGTGTGGTTTTTTGGGGTTTTTTTGGGGTTTTGGGTTTTTTTTTTTTTGGTTTTTTTGTGGGTTTTTTTTCATTGGTTTTTTTTTTTTTTGTTTTTTTTTTGGTTTTTTTGTGGGTTTTTTTTCATTGGTTTTTTTTTTTTTTTTGACTTGATACAATTGATCTTGGTGCCTTCTTTCTGATACCTAGCACTTGTGTTGCAGAGGAGAGAGACAGAAATAGAACGTCAGATCCCTGCTTGGTTGGGAAGGCATTTGTTCCCTTTCAGTGACGGAGAGGGTGACAGCTACTCAAATGGTGGTGAGGGAGAGAGCAGACGTGTAAGGGGAAAACCCAAGCCGGCTGTCATTGCAAAGACACTGTGATGGTAGAAACCTTATGCACCAGAGCAGTATAAAGGACTAGGAAATGGGTCAAAAATTCATGCATTCCCTCCACCCAAGTAAAAATCCCACATAAGCATGTGGATCCGAAAGAAAACATAGTCTGATCTCAGGTTCCTTGTGACTCTGGGTCCCCTCAGTGTGCTAGCTTGCTGCCTTGCTTCCTCCCATTGCTACTTCCTCCTCCTTCCTTGCTGTCCTTCCTTCCTTTCATGCTTCCCACACTCTACTTCCACTGACCAGTTAAGTCTTCAATAATTCATATTTCTGCTTGCCTAATTGCTCCCTTTAATAACCCGTAGAGGTATGGATTTCCTATAGTTTTTTACTTCTGAGACCCAACAATTATTTAGACCATAAATAATACTTTTATACAGCTTTTCAGAACTGCTTTACTACCTCCTTTTTTATGGTTGTTCTCTATAGCCCCATAGACTTATGTGCTCAGAGACAAAATGAGATGGTTCTGAGTACCTCCCTGTCCTTTTGTATTAGTGTTTTGAACACGTTAGCACATTTTGAGGCTGCAAATGGCCTCACAGCTTACAGATGTCTTTCAAATATCCACAAATAGAAGGAACTGCTGCAGCTTGCGGCTTTGGAGTTGCACGGGATGAGTTCAGGGCTTGTTTTGTATAAGGTGATCTGTGATGGGATTTGTCTTAAGGCTGCTTTTGTAGGGCTTCAGCTAACACGTGCACAGCTCCACTCGCCACTCGGTGTCCCCTGTGCTGCTCCTGCCCAGCCCTGGATGGCACAAGGCAAAAAGGTGAAATTCACCCCTGAAGGGAAGAAATGCCCACAATGGTTTTACTGGAGCAAGAGGGATTGGGGATTGTAGGCAGAAGTGGTCGGGCACTTCCTCACAGTGGGGGTCTTGGATGGGAGCACCCTACAGTGGGAGCGGGTGGCACATGGACTTGGGAAAAGCAACTGGCCACCACCCCTGGAGCACTGCTGCTGGCGCTGGCTGTGGCAGTATTTCAGGGCTGTACCGTCGCCGGTGCTGTTTGGCGGGATTTGATAGCAGGGCTCCATAGGGACTGAAGAAAATGTCAGGAACTCCTCCTGCTGTTGCTGCGTGTTCTCAATGGGGGCCTTTCCACAGCTGCCCATCCTCCTGCCAGTAGCTCAGTAATCCAGTAATGTGTTGTTCACAGCGCGTTGCCAGCACCATGCTCCCCAGCAGTCCTCCGTGCTGTGCGACCATGTCTGCAAACAGTTAAAAAGGGCACGGGTTAAAATGCAACTAATTCGTAAACACAATGGGAATTTTGAGATACCTTGCAAAAGGTGTCAGAGAGGAATGAGCCCAAGTTCTCAAATCACGTCAGCACCTGCGGGTGCCTGACCACAGGCTTCTGAGGTTGGGACAGAGGTCACTTGTGTTACTTGTATTGCAGTTATGCCCAGGGGTCCCAGTCAGCAACCAGGGCACCCCCCTGCGAGCCGGCATCAGCACTCCCGCATCACCCCTGAGCACGAGGGAATGGTTTAACAAGCATAAAAAGATTTTTCTAAGAATTTACCCTACTGTAAGCACATAGGGCTAGTTGAACTATTCGTACAGCCCTGCCTGAAGTGGCTTGAGCTTCTCACGGGCCAGGTCCCGCTGGAGGCGGTGCTGTTTGTGCCCATAGCGTGTCAGCAGGCAGCTTCCCTGCAGGGACAAAGCGACCCCTCTCAAAATGTGGCCCTACCTAAATTTGCTCAGGCTTGTGTCATGAAAGAAACCTGGGAATGACAGCCCATTTCTGCCTTTGTCAGTGGGAGAAGCTGAATCATGGGTAAAGCACACGAACAAAGAGCCGCACGGAATCAAGAGAATCCGATATTTGCTGGGTGGTTCCTGGGTGGCTTTTGCTGGGAGGTGTGCCTGTGAAGGGGTCTGGCAGCCCCAGCAAGGTTTCGGAGTCGTCCTGTGCTATCGGGAAGGCAGCTGGTATCTTGCCTGAGAAGCAGAATTTCTGCATTGTGTTTATCTTCTTCTTTGTTTGATAAGCAAACATAGGTATTTGAAACTC
Organism: Chionis minor; assembly: GCA_013398295.1. Taxonomy (NCBI): domain Eukaryota; kingdom Metazoa; phylum Chordata; class Aves; order Charadriiformes; family Chionidae; genus Chionis; species Chionis minor. The sequence goes on along the minus strand of VZSF01003427.1, from coordinate 412,560 downwards.
TGCTGTACCCTTGTGGTTTTCTCATGGCTGTGGTCTTGCAAAAGGTCCAACAGGCTGTTTGTCCCACTATCAGATAACCAGCAAGGGCTGGGTGTACACGAGGAGATGGGGCCGGGGTCAGCTTGAACTGAAATTTACCTGCACTTAGGTCCTGGAATTAGGACAAGCCAAAACCACTTCAAGGTTTTACGGCTATAAAACAGGGAAGAGATGGTTCTGTCCTTGTAAAACGTGGTGCTAAGTACTGTTAGAAAATATCTTGTCATGGCAGTATTTTTTTCATTCTTGGCACTAAATGATTTTTTTCTTATTTCTGTTTCTTAAAGCAATTTCATGCCTTGATAAAATACAGTCATTTTCCTATGTTGTGTGTAGTGGAGTAGCCACTCTTCAGCAGACCAAATATATTTTGTTCCCTCCCTGTCCTCGTTGCAATACAAAATAGCAAAAGTAATTAGTCCACAGTATGGATGAATTGATTAGATTTTCAGCTTGGGGAACAGATACATTTTAAAAAGAGAGCCTCTGGAGCAATATCTCCCTCCCTAGTACAGAAGTTGACTGGGACTCACAACAGTGCTATATTCATGATTTTTTTTTTTTTGTCTTTAATTTACTGTGCGATTTAACTGAGGCATTTAAAACTCCCTGGCCTTGATTTATCGTGTGCTCTGTTCCATCTGGGCAAAATAGAGCTGGACGGAGCTGGATTTCAGCAAAAGGTGAATATGTAGCAACTCTTCTTGATTGGGGGGGGGTATGTTCTGGGCTTTGCTGGGGTGGCAGGAGGAGGGCTAGTCATCGGGACCCCTATGGTGCTGATTCTGCGCTCCCCACTGCCAATTCATGTCTGAAACAGCTGGATATTGCAGACAAGAGCTGCGGGCAGCCTGTCTGAGGGAGACCCAGGCCAGGTCCTCCCTGTTCCTGCTCCGGGGTGAGCATAAGGGGGAGCGAACCTCCCCAGTGCGGCTCACGCTATGCCTCAGTACTTAAAGATCTTTGGATAAAAGGTGTAATTAAGTCCTGGCATTATTCTGTAACTTGAAAATGGTTGAAACTCTGCTTAAACCAAAATTTAATTAACTTTGTTTTAAACAAAGATGATTATAAAACCTTTCTCCAGCTGAAGCTTTATCTGCCAGGTTTCACTTGTGGCCATGCATTTGCATGGCAGAGTTTTACACACTCCTGAAATTTGTAGTTTGCAATGGAAAAACTGGCAGATATAGTTATATCAGCATTGACAGACATTCAGGATAACTGAAAATACTGTCCCTTGCCCAAAATTGAATCATGAGAATTGTCCTTGCCCAAGGCAGGGGGGTCAGAACTAGATGATCTTTAAGGTCTCTTCCAACTCAAACCATTCTATGATTTTATGATTAATTTTTTTTTTTTTTTTTTNTTTTTTTTTTTTTTTTTTGCTTCAGGTCCTTTCACTCTAGCAACAGAGATTGCTCCTGAATTTATAATTGGGCCATACATGTCTGTGACTTCCCTCTCCTGCATCTCCTAGCCTTGAGATTGGGGTGAGAAGTCAGCCCTCCAACTTAAGAATCACAGTACTTCTGCCCAATTTCCCTGCACCCCCACGTGTATGTGATCAATGGCCAGGGACATTTTAGAACACCCTGTTTCTCAGGTCAGGCAGTATCATGCCCTTTGAAAATCCCTGTGTCAGGGAAGAAAGGCGGAGGGGAGGTGGGAGGGATACTCATGTTTCACAAAGTCCACAAACTACAGCCAGGCTCAAAAGCGCTTAAGCACAGCCTGACTGCAAAAGGAATTCAATATTCCATTCTCCAGAGTGAATGATGCTGATCAAAGAAGCTGCATCTGAAAAGACAAACTCTCTCTCCTGTCCTCTTCACTTCCAGACTTGAAGGAAAAAGTATGAAAGATCACTGTGCTACAGGAACTGCCAACCCCCATTTCCATGGGGAAAATATCTTCTTTTTTTGTTTGCTTTTCTTTTCCGCCAACCTTCCTTTCTTATATCAAAATACTAGTATTTATTTCTAAAAAGGGGAACGCTTAACTTTACTTATACTGCAAAACTGGCTTCAAAAAGGGTAGGACAAATTCAAGGTAGAAAAATCCATCAGGAACTGCTAAACGGTTCTAAACAGAGCTGCAAGGGCAATCTCCAGATAGACGCCAGGAGGATATAGCACCAAAGTGCAACTCTGTGCCTGCCCCTGTGCTGCCGACGAGGCAGCAATTGCCTTCCCTCAGCCCCAAGAGCAGTGAGGCAGACCTTTGATTTGACAGAGGACAGGCATCATGTTGCCTTACCCTGAATGAGGTTGTAGCGAGGTGGAGCTCAGTCTCTTCTCCCAAGTAACAAGCAATAGGACAAGGGGAAACGGCCTCAAATTGTGCCAGGGGAGGTTTAGATTGGATATTAGGAAAAACTTCACAGAAAAGGTTGTCAAGCATTGGAACAAGCTGCCCAGGGAGGTGGTGGAATCACCATCCCTGGAGGTATTTAAAAGACAGGTAGACGTGGTGCTGAGGGACGTGGTTTAGGGGTGGTTTTGGCAGTGTTAGGTTGATGGCTGGGACTCGCTCTTAAAGGTCTCTTCCAACCTAAGTGATTCCGTGGTAAATACGCAACAAGATGTCATTCTCTGCTGCAAGGAAGGGACATGTCTACTATGCCACTGTCCTGCCCATGTTATCCACCCCCCAAGGACTCATCCTGCACAATCAGCTTTCAGGAGCTGATAAAGCAGTTGGTGATGGGAACTTTCCCTAGGAGCATCCTGCTGTCCCTGCAGAGCAGCTGCTGCCCAGGGATGCTGTTTGTGGCCATGGCCATCTCTGGGGCTGCTCAAGGTGGATCTTTTCAAACTCCTTGTCCCTGCATGAGAGTGGAGAGCATTGGAAACGATTCTGTGCTGGGAGCCAGATATAATCCTCCAGGCCTCAGAAGGACCCTCAGAGAGGCTTACATTCAAAACACCAATGCTGAAAATATAAAAGCGTAAAACTGCATCAGATCAAATAGTTGTAATTATAGCAAGCATGTGAGACAAAATCCATTGTCGTTTATCTCTCTGGGGACACCACACTTTTTGTTTGAGCCCTGTTATTGGTGAAGTATGAGTTCTAAAACTATAATAATTAAAATGATGATTATAAAGTGTCAGGGGTTGTATTTTTTTTATTTTTTTAATAGCTGGGAACAGTCTGTTCATTATTGAAGCAAAGATTTGGCTTTAAATTCACATCAGTTTAAAAGACAGTGAGGGGGGGAGCACATTGATGTGAATGCAATGAGCATGCCTGAGTGCTGAGGCACCTTCTCATGCTGCAGACTGGATCCTCTTTCTCCTCTGTCAGGCAAGGGGAAGAAGGGACCTGTGGTGAGGGACAGTCCTGGACAATGGGCTGGAAATGTGTCACTGCTTAATTTTTTGGGGGCCTGCTGGTGACTTCTGCTGCCTTGTAAACACCAACTGGATGGCCACTGCAGCCCACTGCTGGGATGTGGGACTGGGCAATGTGCTATTCCCATTTTCTGGCAAGAAAAGCTGAGGATGAAAAACCAAAGAAAACCACTAGAAGCATCAGCAATTGGAGCACAGGAGCTCCTTAATATCTAATGCACCTTCAGTTCATCCCTTTACATTGTATGTCTGGTGCTGGAGCTGCTTCTTGTCGTGAAGTCCTGGCTCTGTCTTGGGACAGAAGGTGGGGTGTCCCTGGCCAGGGCAGCAGCCTCTGCCAAGTCTGATTATGTATCTCAAGGAGTTGGCTTTGAGCTTTGTAGGTTGTCAGGGCTAGACTGGGTAGCTCAAATGAGCGAACGTCTTGAACGGCTGTGATTCAAAACGCTTTGCATTTTCAGATCATCTCAACTTTGGGGATGAAATGGCCCCAAAATGTTAGCTATGTCTGTTCCGTGTCAGAAATAAATGAAAGCTGAGAGGAGCGTTAGCTTCGGGCACCCATCCAAAGCTCTAGGGGAGAGAGGGAGGAAACCTATACCATAGATTTCAAAAAGACCATATGTCTGATCTAGGACTTGCTGTCTGCCATTTGCTGGATCAGGACCACCTCCGTGAAGAAGAGGCTGGGTAGCAGCTGGGGGATGGAGGGGAAGAAAAGGAGAAAAGAAAGAGAATCAGAGAAATATTGATAAATTCTATTTAGTGAATAACACAATGCATGTAGCAGCACAATGGCCTTTTCTGCAGGCAGATTATCCCAGCCAGAGTCTTTGCTATATTAAAAAGAGGGGGGAAAATAGAGCACCAAAGAAAAGGAAAGGCGGGCTGTACAGCAGCAATCAATGCTGCCCTTTGTGCTTCCTGACATTTGAGGGACTTGTTATCAACGATTGCTGGCTGCTTTATCTAAATGTATCTCCCCAGCTGCCAGGCACAGCGCTGATAGGCAGCGGGACGTGCTGATGGCCCCAGCTGATACCGCGACCGCCCAATTCACCCGCTTGCCTCGCTGTCAAGGGCCCGACGGCTTCTGTCACTCCACTGCTGGCATCCTTCTACCTACCCTCTAAAGGGGAGAGAAGGTGCATTTTCCCCCATCGCTCCTCCCCTTCCCTATCAGCTGCTGCTTTGTCTTTTTAAGGAGAAGGAAGGAGAAGACGACCAGAAAGGGCGAAATTAAAAAGAAGAAAAAAAAAGTCAAGAAACTTGGGATGAAGGAGGGATGTGTTGAGGAAAGGAGAATTTACTTTATTTTTGGTTTGTCCTGCAACAGCTCTGTCATCTGCTGCTCTGGCAGAAATTGCCTTATGTGCGCTCGCCTTCTCTCTCCTGCTTTACTGCAAAAGAGTGATAAGAATAATCTACTGCTTGGCTGCTAGGTTGTCTCTTAGTGTGGAAAATGCCTCCCTCTAATACTTTCTGTTTGTTTGTACAACATATATACTTGTGTCTATGTAATGCAGGGAGCTGTACGCACAAGTTTGCCTGCAATTACTATTAATTTTTATGACTAGAAGATGATGAATGGGCATAAAATAAAAGTTAGCTTGTAGTATCTCTTAAATCCTGGAGGGTGTGTGTGTTTAAAAAAAAAAAAAAAGGAAAAAAAAAAAAGTGTTGCAGTCCAGTTCAAGCCAGAAAGTAGCTGCTTTTAGGTGTGCAAGCTGCTTAAAAGGCAGTTTAATTCTTGCTAAAAAGTAGCCAGTTATTGACAGGTTTTAAACTACAAAAACTCTGGATTGGTGTGGCCTCTTATTTCAAGAGACAGCTTAAATTATTACCTTTGCTGCTAAAAAGGTTTTGAGGTCTGCATGGAAATGTCAGCTCATAGGCTTGCATGTATATTTACTCTTGCTTGGTGCTAATGAATCCATCAAACACGGAACGTGGCACAGCTGAGAGATTTCCCTAAAAATGAGCATTTTCTGTTGTCTGTGACTTCTTCTGAAGAAGCATTTGGAAAAAAAAAGTAATACGTAAGCACGGGAATACAGAGGCCACTGCATTAACTGCTCTGCTTCTAATGATTCTTTGCCAAAATCTGAAAGTAATTAGAGCTCTCAAAAAATAGATGATTCCAGGAGAATAGAATAAATTCTCATCTGTCTTGTGTTCAGCTGTCTTGTGTTCAGCTGTCTTGTGTTAATTTGTACATTTAGTATATGTTTATCAGTTATAGACATGATTTTAAAGTGTGTGCAAATTGCTACCTTGACCGTAATTGGACACCTCACATGCACGTAGAGAAAATTAATCTTGGTAGTGTATTTTGAAGAAATTCAGGCCTATTTGCAGCACCACATTTTTTTGGATCCTCACTGTGTCAGGGAAAGACTTCTGGCATTGTTGTCCATGCATTTCTTCTGCAGTGAGTTACACCAACCTACATCAGAAGACCCAACATGGAGAAAAGCAAACATGTGTGAAGGGTGTTGCAGACCATAAAACCCCTCTGGAGAGCCAGAGCCAAGGCCCAGGTACCGATATATACCTGTTTAATAGAATAGCAAGATCTTAATAAAATTCAAATTTGCCTTTCAAAAATGAGACAACGTGTTAGTGCTTTTTCAAGTGTCCAAGCTAAGTGTAGATGCTGGCGCGGGGTCTTCGATAAAGCTGTGGCTGAGAAAGCAGCGTGTTAAGAGTGAACTGGATACTCTCACTCCCCTCCATAGCTCCCAGTTTTGGCTGAGTCGCAGAATTCTTTGTGGAGCTGGTGTTGCTCTTCTGTATGAGAAACGTGAACCATTTCACTATGCAGTGTGGAGCAATGTTAAATGGAGGCCATTCTGCCTAGCTTCGTAAGTCTTCCAAAATATGACAGAAGCTCTTTTAATTAAGAAATACTGGCCAGTGCTGAGTCCGTTTGTCTTGCTGCCTGACCACACTGAAGCAAGGGAGAACATCCCACACCCGCTGATACTCCTCAGCCCTGCACAGGCAGCGTAGCTCACAGAGCACAAGCTCAGACGTGCACATAGTATAACCTTCCCGAGCATTTCTCTTTCTGTGGCATTAGGAAGCCAATTCCTCCCAAGAGCATGTTTATATCAATCTAAAATTCATTTCGGCTGAAATATTTATGATTTGAGGGAGGGGGGGCAGGAGGTCTGGGTCTTGAGTGTGGTCAGATCAAGTTAGCTTCAACTGGCGAGGTTGACAAAAGCAGTAATCTCTGTCCCTCCTCCCGTACCTAAATGAGCATTTATTCCAAGCCCTTTCTTAATGCTGTAACATAATTCATTAGGACAGCCTTAATGAGCTGGTAATTAGTCTGGTGGGAGGGGGTGAGGAGGGGAAATAGAAATGCTAGACAGAGAGAAAGTCGAGCAGGCTGGGGCACCTTAAAGAGCCCTGAGAGAGCCTTTTGTCAACAAAATGGATCGGGCTTGCAGGCAGTAAAACTTTCAAATGACCTTCGTGTCAAAATATTAGGCTGCTATTTTTCGCTAGATGGTGGTTTCATAAACATAAAAAGCGCACATATCATTCAGAGTGCTGTAAAATTTGTCTCAAAGATGCTGTGTTTTCTTCCCTCTCCCCTTTTTTTTCTTTTTTTGTTGCAAGATGAATATCACCTCTATGTGGTATGAGCGGGGGATGGGGTAAGGGGAATGGCATCTAATATCAGAAACTTCTGCTTAGTCTGAAAGTAATGTTAATAGCAGCTCATCTTTGTTCCGATGGGTTTGAGTGCTCTCTCTTTTTTTCTGGAAGGAAAAAAAAAGTAAAATACATACATCAATATACATGCTACAGACAGATATTGAGAGATGGTGACATTTTCACTTGTAAAACTCAGGAAGATTACTTAGATGTTCATAATTTATGGCAAAAGCTAGATGTTAATATTGCTCTGTAATTTAGAAGACAGATGTGGTATAATAAGTGTATCAAAACCAACAGCTCATTTCTGGAGAAGTGAGGCATCAAAACAGTTGGCTATTTAAGTGCTTTTCCTTCTGTGAAATCTTTATTTCCAAGGTTAAATTTTGACACGGGGTTGGAGGGTAGAGGTGCGACTGTTTTCCACAAGGCAAGGAAAGGATTACTCAAAGCATCCACTCATTTTGCGTTTCGCTTGTCTTTTGGCTCCTTCCCGTTCTGTCCTTATCTAACAAGCCCCAGAGCGGTGGGACTTGCGTAACTCGAATAAGTAGCAGAAGGCTGATAAGACATTGCTTGAGTTGAGCCATAGGAATGTGCAAGCAGCAATAATGGGGGTAAGTAGCCAACTTAACAAAAGCAAAGTGCAAGGAGATATCAGAAAGGCAGAAAACGTGACTTATTGATCTGTTGTGCGGTTAACTATTTCTTTCTCTGCCATCGCATCGCGCCATGCAGAAGTGCCAAGCTGTTCCCTCTCTGCCTCCTGCCTCTCACCTGTATTTCCCTTTCGAATACCTGGACCATTTATTGCTTGTGAACAGCCGTTGCAGGTGATGGATGTGCTGGCAGCCAGGCCACAGCCAGGAGCCCACATCTTCCCGCAGAAACGGCCATGATGGGTGACCACAGACCTTAGGTAAGGGAAAGCCAGGGCTGGGGTTAATAGACATCTGGCCCAGCTGCCCGGCCATGAGTTTCTGACTTGGTGTAATTGCTCAGTGTTTAGACAGACATCATATGAGAGACTTCCGATGTGCCTGGAAGTATCAGGAGCTTACCCGGTCTGAGGAATTTCCTACCCCTTTGGTGTGCCAAACGGACTTGCCTGTGGCTCAGGCTGGAGACTGGCTGGGTCCGAGCCTGTGCGTGAAGGCCACGTGGGGCTGGCTGCCTTGGGGATCCATGGTTTGATGGACTTTCCCTTTGAGATCTGAAGGCTATCTTTCCCACATAAAATAAGAAATTAAAAGAGAAACTTAGACAGGGATGAGATGATGTCTGACTTCTCATGGACCCAAGCAGAACAGGAAATTTTACTTGCACTTGTGAAAAGTTTAAGCCTGGAGTTTCACACTGCTCTTATTACTATTCATGTGGAAAAACCCTGCAACTCGGACTTTTTTTCCCCCCCTCTCCCACTACTAGAATTAATCTCAAGTACTTTGCCAATATTATAGTTGTGCTCTGTGAGGAGAGCTGAATATGGATCACAATGACCTCTGGAGAACAAGTTGTTGAGTTAATAAATGAAGGTGTTTTAAAATTTATTTTTTAAGCTAACAGGAAACCTACACTGTATCTTACAGCATCTGTAGCATACAGATCCATTCAGAAAGGCTCCAGGTATGATCAGTTTAGCATGTGGCAAAACATTGGTGTTGCCCTCCAGTGACATTGAATCCTGCTGGCTGGCTACATCAAAGCTACTGCTTAAACTCACTCTTTCCTTCCTTCCTTCCTTCCTTCCTTCCTTCCTTCCTTCCTTCCTTCCTTCCTTCTTCTCTTTTTCTCTTTTTCTTCCTTTTTTTTTATTCCCCCTCCCTCCGTTTCCCAGCCACTTACTGGAAGAGGCAACAACTTCTTTCACCCTCTAACATATATTCAGGATGCTCCAGGCACACAGTGCAGCAGTCAAGTGCCAAAGCTCCAAAGCTCAGTAAAGAAACTATATCTGTTCATAAGGTGCAATGCAATGTTTCTCATACATAACATGCTTATGATATGACCCCCAAAAAGTGTCTTCCAAAATCTACTTTTTACAGCGCTGTTGAGACTCGGAAGGTTCTATCATATAACTAACTTGTGAGGCTGCAAGCCTTGCCTAGCTCTCCTCATTAGAAGGNTTTTAAATATTTATTTTTATTCCCCAGACCTTGATTTGAGCTGAAATTTTCTCTGCTGGGTGTCTGCTGCTGAGTGAAGTTCATCATTCTCAGGAAAAGCAAATTTTAGCAGGGTTAAGGGAAAAGTATATGCTAAATTGTGGTGATTTTTCTTTGCCAAGTTGTACGATCCCCAGTCAGGACTCGTGTCTGGTGACCTGACTGGTCTTTTTGAGTGGGGGCTTGCATTGTTTTTAGAGGGATATCTTCCCCATCTCTCTCTGATGATTTGAAAAATTTAGCCAAATTCTTAAGTTTTTGAAAATCTGCAGCTTATATAAGCTCAGTAAACATTTCTCATGTGACAGAAAGATGTCCTAAGAAGAAGCAAAGCTGGATGGGAGAGGGAGGCTGGGAGAGGAGTCCAGATAAAGGAGCTGAAATGCTGCTGGGGAGGGGCCTGGGGCAGCACATGTGGGATTGGGCAGGTTTTGAGGAATACATGGGGGATGGAGCTGGGGATCTGGCTTGCCGGGCAGGAATTAATTGCCTGTGTTTAAGTACCTGAGGAACAGAGGAAGGAAGCACCTTAGTGAAGAATGGGGGACTGAGGGAGAGGCTGGACAGATTAGAGCAGAAATGAGCAAGAAGGTCAGGTGTCGTGTCAGTAAATACAGAGTTATCTGCGTCCATCACAGGAAATGCCTCCCTCCCTGCTCTAGAGTAGTTGGAATAGCATCTCAGGTCCTTGAGTTTCAGGATTTGTCTGCTACCAGCAAATAGCCGCCGCATTGATTGGCAAGGCCTTCCACCCCCTCTGAAAAATCAAATTGAGTCCCAAATTAGTGGTTCCTTTTGGCTTAATATCCCCGTGACTTGCCTTTATGTACCGTGGAAGTAAATTAACTGTGAATTAGTGCCAGAGCCATAAGGAACTCACACAGAAGTTAATAGTTCTGTCTTCATAGCAGGGACTGAATAATGTGCAGCAGAGTAAGAGCTAGGCAAGTACATAGAAGAATACAAACAAAATATTGAAGAAACGCGGTCTGTGCTGAGGCAAGGGTTCCCAAGGCAAAATATACGATTATGTAATTAAGAGAGTTATCATAATGTGGAGGCAGTGAGTAAAGGCTCTGCAGGCATCCTTCATTCCAACGTGTCCTAGCTCTACTTTGCCACCTGAATAATGATCTTTAACTTACACATTTTGTGAAATATATTTATCATTGCACTTTTCACCTACCTCCTGCACAGGGCTGAGCGTCAGCAATTCACTGTACACCATCCCTCAGTAGCAATGTTATTTTTCTTGCTCTGGAAATGCCAAAGCTAAAGTTGCCCACATAACCGCAATTCTGGTCCCCTGTGTAAACACATTACAAGACAGTCTTTAATTACGTGAGCTTATATTTATTTATTTTTTTGCCCTGCTGCATGATGCTCAGAGACATCTGGCCATATCATTCGAAGTGTGGCCCAGGCCTTATTTACCTCACACCATCCAAACAGTGTACTGAATACAAAATTATTGATTTGCTCTTGGGTGTTTCAGCTGTGCTCTCAGCAGAGCATTTGAGTACTTTAGAGACACACGTGGATTTGAATTCACAGCACCCTTGTGAGACAAGAGGGTGGCAGTATTCCCATTTTACAGATGGGGAGCTGAGTCGCCGGGAGATTAAGGTCAAAGGACCCACCAATTTTTGGGCCCCATTTGATGTTTCTGAGTACTTAGTGTTTTTATAGCTCAATATACGTTCAAAGCACAGCTCCCAGAGACTTCAATTACAGCTTCCAGCACTCAGCACTTTGCAAATCAGGCCCCAGGGTTTCAAGTCAGGCATCCAGAAAATGAGGAACACACAGTTAGTGACCACCTGTGGTTTATAACTTGGCCAAATGTGTGTGGATTTTCATGGTAATAGCAAAAGGCACCTCTCATTCCTGGGTGATTCTTTTCTCTCTCTGTCAAGCCAACTGATCCCTGCAGTAGACCACAGAATGCTGCTGAAGTCTCTCAGTGGAGCAGTCCCACACCTTGCGGAGGACGGATGTGAGAGGAGGGGACCATTGTCATGACGAGCAAAACAGGACTGTTTTCTTTTATGTCATTTGTGACAACAGCTGAAATCACCTTTGCTAAAATTTTAACATGGCTTTTCAGTTCCCAAGATGCAGCAACTCACCTCCAAAGTCTTAAGCCTCAACAGTAAAGTTGGCAAAGTTATAGGAGACTAAAAGCGCAATCTTAGAAACTGGGAGGTAATGGGCACCCCGCTACAGGGGCTGCTGCCTGCTCTGCTGCTAATGCTCTCGAGCAGTATACTGAAGGTGAAGGAGCGACAAACTGAGGCCAATACTCTTCTTCTGCATAGTGCTGGTGCGGGAAAAGGGGTACCTTTTAGCTGTGTTCAGCCTGGGGCAAATTTTTATGGCAGAGTGATGAAACCCCCAGAAGTGATATTTTTAATGGAGGCATCCCTGGCAGACTGCAATTATAGCCATGCAAGTGGCGTTCATAAAAAGCATTTAAAATTTGAGCAACATGGAGCTGGAATGTCCAGACATAGGTCAGTACCTTTGATAGTGTTAACAATAGAAAGATAGCGGTGAGTATGGTAGGGAGGATGCATTATAGAAATGAAATAATAAATATGATTTATTTTCTTGAAATACAGGGAGGTAAAACTGAATTCATCTCATGGTTTTATCTATATTCCACACCTTGTTCTCTGTGCTGGCAGATGCTTATTGCTGAATAAGGTGAAAGATAGCTGATGAAATGAGCTGGAGGTTGCTTCAATTTCACAAGGAGAGATATACTTGAAATATCAGCTCATAGAATTGTATAAACTGGGGTGAACTCCAGTGTGGGGAGAACAGGAGCTGTGCTGCACTGAAAGATGCGGGTGGTTTGGGCTGAGAGGAAAGCTGCTTTGAGAACCGATCCCTGGGAACTGGTGAGATCCTGGGAAAACTCAGAAATTATTTCAAAAGAATTCGGTAGAGCCAAAAGATAGACATGAGACACTAGGAATGGACCACTAAGGACTCACCAGTATCCAACTTCCTTAGAGGAGCAATACACGTGAAGAAATGGCTGCTCCTCATTTGCTGGGTTTCTTGTTCACTGTGAGTTCATGGTACTGCTGATGAGTCTGTTCCTTAGCAGCAGTATCTTTTGCTTATTACTTTTTTCCACTGTTCCACAGGAAAACCGAGAAGGACTGCTGGTAGACAGAGTCAGATTGCAAGGCAGCAGCTCCTCCTGCATTGAGAATAATTAAAGTACTGCTCATATGTTCACACTTGCTGTTACCTTTGCAGGCCTTTCAAGGTGCAATGGACTGTCCAGCATCATGTCTTATTATCATGAAAGCTCGGTGTCCTGGTTTGAGTGACACAGGATTCATTTCTCTTTCAGTAATTTTACTTTGCAGTAATGTCTCTTCTAATGCTAGGGAAAACTGCATTTTTTGAAGACTCTAGTGTCTGAATTTGTGAAAATATTTAATTTATAGCCAGCTATGGTATGAGGGTTTCAAGGTATCAGTATTTTCAAGCTGGCCAGGTGTGGGGACAAGGAGGAGCGAGACCCAGGCACTTGACCCAAGCTGGCCAACAGAATTATTTCATGCCATGAACATCACATTCAATATAAATTCAGAAGTTTGCTGAGGAGTTTTCTCTCTTCCTTGATGACTGCGATGCTGAGAACTTCTTTGCCCTGGTGCTGGACCTCTAAGGCCTTCCCTTCCTCCCAAAGCTGTAGAGGTTCCAATGTCCGACATTTGCTGTCCACTGCTGGGAGTGCACAGCTTCTGACTGATAGAATTGGCTGAGTATAATCCTTGTATATTTCATATTGGTACCAGGATCAATACAGGTTCTTTAGTATTACTACTGTTAATTATTTAGTCTTATTCTATTAAATATGTATATTTCAACCCTTGTGTTTTTTCCCCAATTCCCCTTCCTGGGTGGGGAGGGGTCATCTGGTGATAGAATAATTGGCTAAATGACAATAAATTGTTGTGGCTTCTTCAAACCATAACACTTGGTTATGAGAAGGAAACCTTAGACCTTGGAGAAAGCAGTGGATAGATTTCTCCCTACTGTTTCCAAATAATTTTCCCTTGCTGTCTCTAGGCTGAAAGGTACGTTCTGAAGAACAACATTCGAGACCATGCCTTAAAAATATGGGAAAAAAGAGAGAAAAGATACCTCCAAGGAATGGAACAAGTAAGAAAGCATCTTCCTTACCTGAGTCTGGCTGAATCCTGCTCACTTTTTGTAAGTAGCTACCTTATATCAATGAAATGATTTACACCAGGTAGGTGAGCAGGATTTGTTCCCTGGCAGCGTTCAGAGGACTCGGAGGAGAAGCAGCCTATACCTGAAGGAAATGAAAACAAACACAAAAGAAACTTCCCAGCTTCTTTTATCAGCAGTTCTTTACAGGTCACCTCTAAAAGGTCTGCATTTATGGCGTCAGTATTTGAACCTCCTTTCTGTACAATTGGTGTGTGTAAGCTGAAGCAAGACTATGAGCGCCTGAAAAATGCAGAGGCTGATTACAGCAGTGTGAAAGCAAAATAATGAGAGCTTGAGAATGTGACTGATAAGCAGTTAGATAATACACTAACAAGCAGGATGTCTGTAGTCCATATAAGGACTAATGAAGGTCTCTATGTCCTCTGTGATTGCCTGAGGAGGATGTACAGATGGAAAATATCCCAGAAATGGCATTTAAGGATATGCACCATGTACTGACTGCGTGGTGATATAATGATTGGATTCAGTGAGTGCTTAACCTATGGATAAAGTAATTACTCAATTAAAAAGTGCACACTAGGCGCTGATAACCAAGTGGGACATGCTTGAAACAAACGTTTACAAAGAAGGTGGTGCTTAGTTTCTTTGCACTGCGGCTACTGCATGCCATCTGGCCACCTGCCCGCCAAGCTGGGCTTGTGGCCCGTGGGGCTACACTGGTTTTAGTGCCCCAGCAAGATGGCACGGCAAAGACTGAGGGGGGCTTGTGCCTGGGGATGGCCGGCTTGGGAACAGGCAATGGAGCTACTGGTCTTAGAGTTAAAGGGGGCATCTGGCTCCCACGCTCACGTTGGTCCCCTCATGTGTCACAGTAATGCGAGTGGACCTTTGCCGATAACAGCTCTGTGTGCACCGATGCCTCTGCTGTATTTTCAACCTCTGTCGGCTGACTGACTTTTCTTGGTAAACATGCAAATTCTGACCCTTTGGGGTCAGCTGTTCCAGACAGGGAAACTGGGGAGTTGAGCGCTCTGGTAGGCTCAGAAAAATGGCAAGAAAACAAAAGAACAAACAAGCAAACCCATGACCGAAAAAGATTAATAAAAAAAGACACTTTGGCCATTTGGTCATAAATAGTACTGTTCAATAGCACAAGAAATCATGCAGACTGTGCAGGGAGACATAAACCCACTGAATTATGTATTAATATGTCATATAAAAGGAAAAAGTACTAAAGAAATACTGTAGGAAAAATAAATAAAACCACCATTAAAAGTGAACATGTCCCATTTGGTCAGTTACGCCAAACATAAAACAACAGAAAGCGCCGTTTGGAAGTTAACAACACTTTTAATTTTACTACCGACTTTTCCATTATAAGCCATAGAAAGGTGTGGTTAGACCATAGGCTTAGGGATTGATTTTATGCCTGCGTTCATCTAAACCAGTGGGCTTGTAAAATATGTATCTAGATCTGTATCTCTCTGTATATGTGTATGAAGGAGGAGAGGAAGATGGGGATGTGTGAGCTGGCTGATGTTAAATTGGAGTTGATGCCCTGCCAAAGGGGCTAGGTGTGTGACAGGAGATGGAGCTGGAATCGGCCAGCGGTGGCCATGAGGCTGGCGTTTTCCAGCCCTTGGGTCTGTGGAGGTGGGATGCGCGTACGCGGAAGCGGGATGCTCCGCTCGCAGCAGCCCAGGCTGTCCCGCACAACAGCGCCCGCGGGGGACGGCTCAGCCCCGCTCGGGTTGCAGCTTCGATTTCAGGCCGTCCCTCAAATGTCCTCAGCTTTAATGTGAGACAACAGGTGCCAGCGTCCGGCTGGCCTTGTGGAGCTGGCTCTGGAAGACCGGCGGGATGCGGGGAAGGGGCTTCCCACATTGGCACAGCTGGTTTGGCTCTGTCACGGCAGCAGGACGGTTGCTTCGCCCACGGAGCTGCCGGGCACGTTGCTGAGCAGGCTCTTGCTGCCCCCTTTCATGCAGGAGGGCAGCCGGGGAGGGCAAGGAGGGAGGGGAGCTGTGAAATGTAGCCGTGGAGGCCGGGCTGCTCAGATCCGGATGCTGTTTTGGGACTGTCAGCTGCTGAGAGCCTTTCCTTTGCTGTGCATGGCAGGGCAGCACACTAGGGTGCCATCTTGCCTGGCCGCAGCCAGCTGACGAGTTCCTGCTCAGTGCCAGGGTCTCCCCTCTTGCACACAAACCTCTGGAGGGATTAAAATGGAAAAAAAAAAAAAAAAGAGGGGGGAAGGGGGTGGGAAGATTTTGCTAGCGGAAAGCGCAAATGACACGGAAACGGCTGTGCCGCTGCTTCGTTAAATACATTGGCCTGCTAGAGCTGCATTGCAGATATCCTCCTGGTGTATTTTGAACAGCAAAATTCCCTTTGGTCAACTCTGCTGCAATTCACTGGCTTTTCTTAGTCTGGCCCCGGCGATGCCGGTAACATCTTTGTTGGGAGGGGAGAGGCCGGGAGCTGGGGTGGTGACGGCTGGGGCTGCTCCATCTGCCGCCCCCGGCTCCTCTGACAGGGCTGTGCTGTCCGCCATGGTTAGGGATGATTGACCAACACCAATGGAGGCAGCAAGACCCACCAAAGCTTATCTTTCCCTCCTGGGGATAAAGGGGGATGCCTGTAAAATGTGCTGCAGTGGATGTGTCACTGCTGCAGAGGGGAAAAGGTCCTGGCGCGGCTCTGGCGTGAGAATTCACAGAGCTGGGTCTTCAGGGTCCCCTTCAGC
Organism: Chionis minor; assembly: GCA_013398295.1. Lineage (NCBI taxonomy): Eukaryota > Metazoa > Chordata > Aves > Charadriiformes > Chionidae > Chionis > Chionis minor. Next base: position 396,370 of record VZSF01003427.1, on the reverse strand, counting down.
AGAGCCCGTCTCCAGCACTGAGCAAATGCCACCTTTTGATACTGCCTTGCTTTAATTTTAGGAGCCTAGGATAGGGTTATAGAACACGAGAGTGGAGAGAAAGGAAGAATAGGAGGCAAGTATGTAAATAACCACAATTAATCTGAAGGTCTAATGGCCTGCCTCGCTTCCCACTGTAATTTACCATATGCTCTAGTACTTGTGTGAGACTCCCCGGCTCACGTGTTGTTAGTTTATGCAAGTGTGCACAGACCTTTGGCAAATTTGTATTTTTAGTATGTAGAAGCTAACATTTAGCTTTCTTGTTGTGGGTATGTTGTAGCATATGTTAGTGTTTATGTTGCAGGGAAAATGAATCTCTCGACTAGAAAATGTCTTCTTCTAATATTCTAGCAATTTGTTATTTTGACCTTTTTTGTAATGATGTTTTATCAATAGCAAAGGCAAAGCTGAGTGGGGTGGCTCAAAAAAAGGCTTGTCATTCACATGTGACACAAATGGTATATTATTTATTCTGGGTCCTTGAGGGGATGATCACACCCAGTTACAACTCAGAAGGTCAACCTGAATTTGAGGGAACTGACTTCTCAGAAGTGGGTATGAAATGGGAAGTGGTTTTTTTTCTTTTCTTCCCCCTCCCCCCTCTTCAGTTGGAAAAACGTGTGTATAGCAGAGATGTTACACATTTTTTTCTTAGTTTTCTGTGTATATGTGTTACCCTTTGCAAAGTTTTTTTCAAGACAATTTTATTTTTAACTTTGTCATGGCAAAATCGTCAGTGTTTTCGGTGGGAAATATGTTTACATCATTGATATCTGTTTTCTCTAGGGCCAGCAAAGAGGAACCCACAATATGTTATTACTGGACCAAGGCCAATAGATAACATGCTGTGATTTTCCACAATTAACGAGAAAAAAAACTTAGCTCTAGCAGCAGTTTGAAGTGTTTCAAAATTTGGGGTCTAGTTTTCTTCCAAAAGCCTGTGTAGGAAATGTCAAAACTTGTCCGAGTTCCAGGGCACCTGGACTGGGCATAAAGCCTGAGCCAGCCCTAATGGTTGGCACCGCAGCCAAACCAAGAAGGACATCCCCACAGTGGGGCTCCTCTTGCACCCTCAGAGCGAAGCTGGTCCTCTGTGGTCCCCAGGCTGGAGCGTAGCTCAGAGTAGCTCTCTAAGGCTGCTCCCATGTCTGGAAAAGCCATCTGCCTGTTAAAGGGAGAGCGGGAGTGGTCTGTCTTTTTCTTTGGTTCCCTTTAATTTCTTTTTACATCATTCCCATGTGCTCTGGGCCTGACCCTCAGTTTGTTTTTGGAAATATCTGCCTTTTGTGTTCACAGAATAGTCTGGTTTGATTATCTGCAGTCCTATGACTTTGTATGCTCTGTTCAGGTCAGATTCAGTAATTATTGTCTATAAGTTAATAGCTGTGGGTTTTTATGACCTCATGTGATGTCTCAGGAAATGCATTTGAATCTGCAATGAACAGTGACAAAGGGTGCCTTTGCCTGTGTGAATATTAGAGCATTGCTGCTTGTGAGTTCCATGCAAACCACACTGGGAAAACACGGGGAAATCTTTTCAGTTCAGAAATAAAGTGTCCTTGGACTCTGCATGACAGGCTGTATCAGAGATTTTACCCTTATTTCATGCAACCTCCCTTTGTCTGCAACACATCCACCTCTAAATCTATGCTCTCTGTGTAGAAAATAATGGCACATATTATGATTGAAGTCCAAAATAATTACTACTACGAGGATTAGAAAAGAAATTATTGTTGAAATATGAGTTTAACCTTGATGTGACAGTATTTACAGAATTGATGTTTCTTGAATCTCTGTAAGCAGCATGTTCCAGGGCTGCTGGACATAATACGAAAAGACTCTGACACTTAATGATTTATAGCACTATGGTGTTTCTGTATAAGCTGCAGCCCAATATCTACCAAGTACAGAACATGACCTGGGCAATAGGGAACCAAAACCTCATTTAGCTATATGGAAGCCTAAATTGAGCAGTGCTTTAAAAATCAACAGGATGTTAAAATGAGTCTTGTAACCAACTCAGCAGCAAGTGAAAGAGTTTGGACGTGACAAGGGTATTTTTGACCAGCTTTAGGCTGCGCTGAAGCGGGGACAGCTGGATTCTGTGCAGCTCCCACTCCAGGGAAGCCCGTGAGAAAAGACATATCCATAATCTGGTAACTGTCCGTTTCCATTTTTAGCTGTTTTGTCTCTTTGCATGCTACATCAGAAATAGGGTTTTTTTGTTTCTTTCCATCCAGTTTCATTGTCGCCACCCCGCCAGTGCTCTCTAATGTGATACTAGCAGGCAGAAATCTTGCTTCCAAATGAGTTGCCAAAAATGGCAAGAAAACAGAAAATTTGAGGTTTTCTGGCATAAAGCCATCCATATGCATTCTCATTAGGTAAGATTTTCTGGGGTTTGCTTTTGTTTCCATTTAAATGAGAAGTTTGTTGACCCAGTGAAAAAAAGATGTCACAAACCACCCTAGCTGACATACAATGGAAATGTTGAGATGATCTCTCTGTGTTAGGTGGGCAAAAAATACATGGAGTTAAAATGTCTGCACAACTATGACAATTTTCTGTATGGTGCATAGCTAGCATTCATTCACACTGTGAAAGCATGAGAAAGTAAACAAGAGGCTTGAATATTTTGTAATGAGGATTTTCCAACGGTATTGCTTTTTCTTACTTGGGTGCTTTCTGACACGTACCTCAAAGACAGGGTCATGTTTGGAAAGGCTAGATTATTTTGTGAGTAAAATGCCAAAGAAAAGGATCAAATCTTCACTGTGGAAGCACTCTGCACTGTTCAGTCTTCAGTGTTTTCAAAGCACTTACCAGGTGCTGCAAGGCAACAGCTATTAATAATGCACTGTCACAGCCTGCTCAGCCTCTCCCTCTTGGATACGCACCAGCCCACTCTGGGTGTATCCCCCAAATTGGAGCCACATGTCTCCAAGCTGTCTTCATCTGGGCAGAGTCCAGGGATTGTCTCCGGTCTGGGTTTCTAGGAACATTTTTGTGGCATGGAGTCTTTCTAGGACTGCTTTCTGAGCTGAGATCCCAAAAGCACAGAGTTGTTCTTTTCCTAATGTCTGCAGACTAGCGTTCCCTGTGATCAGCTCTGTTAGCTTTCCTGCAGAAAAAAGGGTGCCCTGCAGTATAAGCAAATGCCTTCTGATCTCCCTTTCCTGCCTGAGATTTATCTCATCTTCCGCTTTCCCTTGCCCTGGTCCCTTCTTCAAAGCCCTTGGAGAAAAATGTTTCTTTATAATTTTGTTCCTCCTAGTCGAGATCGATGCTGGTGCTGATAGTCCTGACTGAGCAATCTATTCTGAGACAGAGATGCAGCCACCACTCAAAAAAAATACAGGGCAAGGACTTATAGCAAATATTCATGAGGGTTTCAATGTACAAAAAGTCCATGATCTCAAAGAGAATTCACAAGCTGCACCTCAGTTCCTTGATCCACGGCACGGAGATACTTACCCTGTGTCTGCACCACAGTAGCTGTGTTTTTTTGAAAGCTGTGTTTGCAGACAGATTTTTTGTGCTTTCTAAGCACATCTTGAAGCGGTTTTGGGTTGTTCTGAATAACCCGCCACATCAACAAACCAAACTGTTACACATGTCTCTACTTCTGTGGAAATACAGTACACTCTGGTAAGTCTGACCTACTCGGCGCTATTTAACGCTGTTAAACCATTCCCATGTAGGATTTCTTCTGGGCAAAATCCAGATTTCTATGGAACACAATGCATTTGAATTGGAACAGATTGTTCCTCCTCAGTCTATCAGTAGAACCGTTGCACTGGTCTGACGTAGCAGGCAACAGCGTGCTCTAACATCTTTAAGCCAGAAAGATCTGAACTTGACAAAGTGTTTGTGGCATCTCTTGTTTCTTGCTATTTTTCTCGATAACTAGGCTCTGGGGAAAAGTCTTCAAATCCTTAAACAAGCTGAAGAAAATCACTCCTTCTGATCTGCACTCCTCAGTGGAAACTCCTCACTGCTCGCTCTGCACTTTTCAGTGGCGGAGCCACACGTGGGACATCGATGTCTGGTCCACCTGCAGAAAGGGCACTCGCTGTGGAAAAAGGACCAGTGGCTGCAGTGGCCAGGAGGAATGATTTTTTTCTCCTTGATGAAGCTTCGTTGGCTTCAGCAAAAGAAAATGTACATTTACAGAAAAGCCTGGAAGGATGCCTGGTCTGAAAAAATGAATGAGTCTTCCAGATTCTTGTTTCTTCCCTTTCCGAGGGAAAAACTGAGGGATCCATATAGTTGATGCTTGACCTTTTGCACAGCAGTGTCAGATTCTAGCCACTGTTTGCTCTCCAAGAATGAACGTAACTGCTATGATTTGGCACAATATAGATAAAACGTTCCTATTTTTGCTTTCTATGATCTATCTAAACTTTTATGCCAAATTTGCTACCATGAACTCTGAATATAAATTTGGTTATGGGCCAGTTAAATACAGCATATATAGCCACTTGGAAACTTCTATTACAAAACACTTGTTTAACTTCTTCCTGCACGTGTGCCATTAGAATAAATGAATCACAGTAATATTTTGCATCATGGTTGCACTGGGCAACTGAGAATCTTGACGCATTTACGAACTAACTAGATTTACTCTGATTATATTTTGCCAGGTATCTGTATTTTCCAATTTGTATAAGATCTCCGTGAATAATTCCCTTTACAGATTTGAGCTTTCTCTCTTTGTGAGGAATCCAGTCCAGCACTTCCTCCATTTCCTTGGTGGTTTTTGTAAAAAATTATTACTGAGCAATTCTTCATCTTGCTGATCAGATGCGTAAGTAGCTCAATGTGACTAGGGGCCTGATTTAAAAAATCATTGCTCAGTAATATTTACCTTACATTTTTATCTTTCAATTAATGTTAGTTATAAAGTAATATTCATTATAAACTATTAATAAATAATACTTGCCTAAAATTTACTCATGAGAATCTCTAAAATTTAGGAAATATCAGGAAAAGGGAACACAGAAAGCGTGCACATTTTTTAAATTTTGGAAGTATTTGCATAACAATAGTTATGAAACCTGTGCTGGGAAACCTGAGGCCCAATCATGGCACTTTTTTTTTTTTTTTTTCCTTTTATTATTTAATGTCATACAGCATTTTTGTGACAGAGTCAAGTTAGAACAGCCTTCAAACTTGAACTCTTATCACTGGACGATAGTTCCTCATCTGGAGGAGCTGGAAGGAGAAGAGATGCGTACAGAAAACATGCAAGGAAAGGTTTCCAAATCTTCCTTTGCACATCTAAGGCTAATGATGTGTTAGGGGCTCTGCAGGTATCCTCTAGGAAACGCTCCTGCTCCACCACTGAGCCGATCCTCCAACTCTCACTGCTGAAGGAGTTCTTTTACTTCTCTTTTTCATCTATGGAGAAGCACAGTCAAAGCACATCATTAAAAACTCTGGAGCCCTTGAACATTTCTGTAAAGGAAAAGATGCCGGTTAGCAACAATACCTTACTGCAAACAGTCATATACGTCTGTCTGACCTTGACATGTATCTGAAACCTCAGAAAGCTGTTCATAGTACTGCTTCTCATTTTTCCTAGAGGCAGAGAGCATACTGGCAGTTCAGCTTTTAGGAATTGCTTTAAGTTGGGAAGAGTCAATGGACCAAGCTGCATCGTGCTGCAGGTGGGTAAAGCTCCTTTGAAAGAAGCACTCGCTCTCTTCAGTGATTTTGTTCTTGCAGCAGTGAATTTGCTCCACTGTTCCTGGCTCATGAGACCACCTTCTCTTTTTCTAGTCTCTCTCTTCTTCTTTCCCCTCTATGTCTTAATTCACCGCTGTCATGATTTATACTAGCAATACAATGTGCAAGACATCAAAATCTATACATCTATCATATCCCCGTCTGAACACTGGGACATGACATTTCAAAATTATTTTTCCCCTATACATTTATCATACATTTCTTTTCTTTTTTTTTTTTTTTTTTTTTTTTT
>VZSF01003427.1:269447-390331 GCA_013398295.1 Chionis minor | reverse complement strand
TTTTTCAAAAGGAGACACTGTCTTCTGTGGATTGAAGGAGGCCGAAGATGGTCTAGCATCTCTGCTATCCTATTTCATGTACTCCATGTGTCTTTTGGGTAGAGAAAAGGGCAGGAGCACTGCTCTTCTGTGCCTGGTTCTCTGTCTGTTTCTTTGGCCAATATTGTGGAGGTGAATATTTTATGATTCTTGTAGAGGCTAAGGTACGTACATTTAGCGTGTTATCCATCAGTGGCAATTTGAGGTTTAGTGTAAATGTAAATTGTTCTTTAGGGAAGAGTAAGGATCTGTGATGGCTTGTTCCTGGAACTGGCTGATCTTTATCAGCCTTGTGACAGTCCCACAGGGACAACTGGTTGTAATTAGCTCATTTATTATTGATTCAGTCTTTGGACAATTAATCAGAATTAATCAGGATTCAGCGGTGTTTTAGAGGTCTGAAAATATGTACAGGAGAGCTAGGGATGTCTAAGCACGCTGAAGGAAGCACGAGGTGAACACTGTCCCGGGAGCCGAACGCAATTCTGTCTCCTTCAAGGTTTGGAAAGAGGTAGCAAATTTTTGAAGATGTCTTTTGCTTTCTCTCCCTCGTCTTCTCTTCCCTGCACAGTGTAACTCTGGGAAAGGCTGAGCATAAATGACAAAACACACTGAGAGAAACAGTTCTTAAAAATTTTCCAGCCCAATCTTAGCTCTTTCTTCCCTGGTCACTCCCACTGCAGGCAAAGTCCTGCCTCCCAGAAGCTGTAAGGCACTGGAGCCTGAAATTACCTGTGTGATCTTATTACTGCAGCCCTTGTGCTTTTTTCCACACATCCACATATTGGTAGTTACTCTTGTTCTTTATAATTTAATTTCAGACATAACATAATCTTGTTGGAGTAAATGCTTGTGTCTCTGTGTTTGTTGGTTTTGTTTTGTGTGGGGTTGGTTTTTTTTTTGTTTTTTGTAAAAATAAAACATGAACTGTAGTGTCTAGATGCTAGGCAAGGAAGTTGACGCAGTGTAAGGACCAGATAGAAACATGTTGTAAAATCCTTTAACACTGTTAACGTCTCTCAAAAATGGTCAAAAAAATTTGACTGGAAAATGAAAGTCTGTGACATAACTGGGATCTGGTTAGAAATAGTTTTTCACATAAAAATGTGGGGTTTTTCTATGTGGAGCTTCTGAACACAGCGGAAATTTATATTTTGTTTCCTCTGATATCCATATATTTTAGAAATGAAACTTTTTTTTTAATGTGTAAATAGGTTTGTGATTTAGGAAAATAAACCATCATCTGTCTTCATTTTAGAGTGTTTCATGCAAAAGTTTTAAATGCATATTTTTCATGAAAGAAATTGCCTCCTCTTCTCCCCACTCCCAACTATTTTTGACTAACTTACACTTGGATTGGAAATATCCTGAAAAAATCATTTGTGATTTTGCAGCCAGTGTGATAGATAATTTGGAAAGGAAAAAGATAGACAACTGACTAATGCTATAAAAATAAGATAATGCTAAACACTGAATATCTTCTGGATGTGCATTAATTCTGCTTATATTAGATCTAAGTTAAGTACTAATTTTATTAGCAGCAGCAAGTCTAAAATTCAAATATATTGTAATGTGGAGCAAGTCAATGTCTGTTATTGTAACAAGAGTAATTAACTGAGTAATTAATTGAACCATGCTTGAGGTTTTTTTCAGTCTAGGTATTTAAATTGAATATGTTGGTCTTTATCTCATCATAACAAATTGTTCACAGAATGTATATGTTACATTCTGCCACTGACATATGGATTCTACCTCATGTCACTAATACAGTGGTTAACATCCGCAATTAATTAAATAGTTTTGGCACACTATCCCATCCAAGTTGATGATCAGAACGGGATATAATCTGAAGATTCAATGCATTCTCCTGTGTGTTTGAATTTTCCTCTGAAGGACGTGGAGATGCCTGGGTGAAGAGACTAAAGTTTTGTTGAACTTCTCCATTTTTAAGTTGAAGTACCCTGGCGTGTAATTAAGACTGAGGCATTGGTGCATTATAAAATTATTGCCAATGACACGTAGTGTTTGAGATTAATTTAGCCATAAGTCTTGTTGTCTGAAAGATTTAAGAGTAACATTTTAGAGTCCCAACTATGCATTTAATTTAGATTTAATATGACAGTCATTTGTTCTGCTAATAAAAGTCCCATTGCATATTAAAAACATTAATTGAGGATTAACACAGATGTAGTAGATTTAGAAATCTTTGATGAAAGCATTTTAAAGCATCAGTTGGCATTTACTATTACTGTAAATATATTAACAGCATTAATGTGACCATCCACTTATAAATCTAGCAGATTTTGTCTGTTTTGGAACAGAATGTTTCTGGTGCTATGGCCAGCCATCTCAATTGAGCTTTTTTATGTGGTGTTCAAATTATGGCCTTTTCACTACTGTTTGTAGGTGCGGCCACCGCAGCCGTGCAGTCACTTTGGTGGTCTGTGGAGGAACTTGGTAACTGTGCACTGACTGTGAAGATCATCATGTACATCGACTGATGCCGTCTTGCAAAACAAGGGTGTTTAAAAACAGACATTTCAGTCTCTTCTGGAGAGTTAGGAGATGTTTGTATATTTGCATGTGCATAATGATTGTACCACTCAACTGGAGTGGCTGTACGCAGAAGGTTGCCACTGCTTCATTGCAGCATGGTACTGGTCAGCCTGGGGTGCCCCACTGTCCTGCCTTAGCGGCATCCTCTGTGCTCTGGAGGGAACATAATTAATCCTAGCGACAGCTGTTAGTGTTGTGCAGTGCGTAATTTTCTATGAATTATCTGCTGGGGAAAGCCTCTGGCTGTGCTAATAGACAAGGTAACGCCAACTGGAGCTGTTGGTGGAGTCTTTTTGTGGACTGTTCTAAGCTGATGTCATGTTCTCCTGTTCTTGTCCTTTTAGACAACGTGGTTTATGACCCAACTTGCAGAGGAGTGGAAAACACAGGCCCCTTGCTGAGGGATACCTTAAGTTGAAGCCTGTTGGAAGGAAGGAAGAAGAGGAAAGACACCTCGTCCAAGATGTCTTTCCATGGAAGATCAGGGAATGCTACAAGTGTTGGAAGGTGTGGGATAACATTTTCCTTCTCTGTGTGTGTGTGCAATTTTTTTAGTTGGTTGGATTTTTTGTGAGATGGCAGTCAGTGTGAAGGAGGATTTGCTTTGCCAGCCCAATGGTCTTCTTTTCTTTTAACTTCTAGGGAGATAAGAAAAGAGCGGACTACACGGCCATGCTGCTCTGTGGCTCCAGCCCAACTTGTCCTCTGCTTTCTGCCTTGCACAAAAAGTAGCCCTCTTTGGCTCTGCTGATCAGTTAATGCCCCAGCAACGTCCTGTCCTATTATTCTGCTTCTCCTGCTCAACAAGCTGTGAGCCAGTTTCAGGAAGGCACCAAATTTGCTCTGATGACAGCAGCATTCCCTAGCGTGCTGCAAGACACTGGGCAGGCAGTACACATGGTCTTGCCTTGAGGGCTGTAATGCAGCCTTGTAGTAGGATCTAGTAAGGATGTATTATTATAAATCCTTATCATGTTTCTTTCACTTTTCATTCGCATTCCTTCCAATCTTTTGATATTTAGCCTCGGGGCAGATTCAGCTATATATCCAAAGATGCAACTTTACATTGAATTAATGTGTATCTCTTTGCCAGTTAAGAAGTTAACAAAAAAGGAGTAGGTGTCACTATTTTGCTTATGGTGGGAATTTGACGACGCACTGAACCAAGCACAACACACTTCCAGAATCTTAACTAGTTTGATTGCACCATCGACACTGTTATTTCGACAGCCCCGCTCTCCGGCATCTGGCGTAATTGGAAGCAGCAGCCAGCAGGTATCAGATGTCAGTATGAATTGTCTCCTGCTGCGTGAGCACTGACTATGAAATTGATTTGCTGTCTTTTTTACGGAGTTGTGTAATGAAAGCAACGTAAAGTCCCAAACAGACAAATTCCGTATTTGTGTATGTACAGTTAAAATAGACATATATATAAAAATTAGAGAGGTGAAAATATATCAACAGGAAAGCAGTGTAGCACCATCAGGCCCTCCTTCCTCACAGGCGGTCGTGATGGCAGCGCCCCTTGTGTTTCTGAAGAAGCTGAGCTAAACCAATAGCTGGAAACCAATTTCTTTGGGTACTTGTATGGATCAAAAGCATAAAACATGAGAAAGAAGAACCCTTCAGTGAGTGACTTTATATCTCTATTTTACTCACTGGTGATAATAAGGCAAGAAAGAGACACTGTGGAAAACAAGTATCAAACCTGGAACAAATTTTCCCCTGATTTGTCATCAGGATGATCGAGATCCCTAAGAAAAAAACTGGCCTGAACAAAGTCAATGGCAAATTTCTGTTGATTTACTATAGCCAGGATGTTGCCTTCTGGCACATCAAAAATAAAGCACTGTCTCTCAGTGCCTTCAAGATGCCGTCGTACAGAACAATTTCCCACATAGAAAGGTGACATCTGTGAGACTGGGATCTTGACCACCAATTTGAGGAACTGTAAGGAAGGATTAGATCAGGTATAAAAGCCGTGTCATCGTCCCGAGCCTTGAGAAAAGCCTTTGAGCATTCCTTAAGGATTGCTGACATCTAGGCGATGGCAATAGCAGCACAGGAGGCCAGGCTTCGCTGACAAGAACTGGCACCTCTTCTCAAGCAGGGTTACAGCTAGCTACGGAACAACTGTGTTTATGGGCCTCTTCCTCAGCTTGAGGCAATACTTGGCTTGGATACAAGAAAGCTTAATCAGCTACTACTGTAATTAAATTATTTAAGATTTTTCAAAGAGCAAATTGCATCATGTTCACTTCCTAAGAAGTCAGGGTCAAAAACCTTTTTAGCAAAATCAACTTGAGCATTGATTACAGAGCATGGCCACCTTTTAGACAAGCGCAATGGAGAAAAACATTCCCAACATCTGGTTCAGTGGGGCCCCAGTTCAGTGTTTAATTGTGTTTTTGCTCTGACACCCAGTTGCATAGCAATAAGGGGGAGCATATGATACAATAATCTATATATAGGATAGGTGGGGCTGAACCTTTGACTGGAGGCCAGCTAGTCTGGTATTCCAATCTTGGTGCTGACACGAATGCAGCTGGTAACCTTCGGCGGGTCACTTGAAGTTCTTCCTAAATTTCAGAACCTCTGTTGATGAGGGACTGGTCTGTAACTGTCTTGGGATTGCCAGTTGTCATAACACGATCCAACTGGCCATTTCATAGACAACCAGATCACAGGTGCCCAGAAAAACTTTGCCCCCATCCTTGATAAGCACAAGAGAATTTACCGGGAGCTGGCTGCTCTGCTCGGAGGGCAGTTTCCCCACAGAAGCAGCAATATACTGCAGTTTTCTTCCCTGCAGGAGCAACCAATCCGGTTTAAATCTGATCTCAGGGGGAGACAGAGGGCAGTCATTTGAGCATCTGTTCCCCTTCTTTTTCCCCAGGCAAGGCACAAGCAATGGTTCTGTGGTTCCTCGTGATGCCTGGACCACTTCCTTTCCTCAGCCACCTCCTGCCCTAGGTAACGCCTCACTTTCCCTATCTCTGAGGCTAGATCTGATTCCAACAGCAAGACTACAACCAGATGCTTACCCTATCTGACAGACTTAGGCCCTTTTCCACGGAACCAGAATTTCTGTCAGCTTTTAAACCTATACTTCCACCCCAAGGATGAGTTGCAATTCCACCTGCAAGAGGGTGCTGTTATAGGGATGCTCTGTGCAGCTCACACCCCAGAGGGATATGCTAGAAAGAAATCCTCTCACCTCTGTGCCAAAGCACTGTGTGGGCTCGCTCACACACAGGATGCTACTGACTCAGCCAGCCCAATTTGCCATTATGTTCTTCCCCTTATTTTCTTGGGAAGTTTCCCTAAGGTATTCAGGCCTCCAACGATGAGGAGGAGGAGGAAGAAGACTCTACACTTCTTCCTGCAACTGCAAAAAACTGTGTGTTGTACTAGGGAAGTTGCTGCCTACTGCTCTGGCTGTCACTGAAATCAGGAGAGGAACAGGGACAGGACCCAACACCATTTCCTCTCCTGTGCTGGGGGGAAAAGTCCTGTCATTTATTTAAAGGGTGCTGTTACCAGAGTCAACAAAATTTTTCATATTGATACCTTTGTTGGTGGAAGAAAGAGGATTCCTGCAAGAATGAAACACCAATCTGGATAAATTAAACAACAGTCTTAGAGCAGTGCATTTTATAATGCATTTAACAGGTTCTTCCAAGCTGTGTCCTTCCAGTCTGCTTCCTTCCCTTCATTGTTGTGCTGTGGAGGCGAGTGAACAGTAACGCTGGGCATCACGGTTTCCGAGAGCCTGCTCCCACTCCTCACCACAACGTGTTGCTGTCATTTCATAGCGACTTTTCTTCCTTTCCAACTTCATCAGACCCCTTATGGGGATCCAATAGCCCGTATTTCTCAACTGAAGTTGAATAGTGAAATCCAGTATGGTGGGTGAAGTCTCTTCCAGAAGTGGCTCAGGTGGATCCTGAAGGGCTTTCCCTCACTTCTCGCAAGCGACTGTTCAACTTTTGCTGCTCTTTTCTCCTGGTTTATTTCTCTTAAAATGAATAGGCTAGTTCAGCCCCCTGCTCCTGGATTCTTTTAAAGAGATATTTCAGGGGGATTAGTGTAAGCAACATGGTTAAATCCCTGTCTACTTCTTGCTGAAATCTTACCCTTCAGCTATTTTTTTAGTAGCAGTAAAACTTTTGAAACTGCGTGACTTTTTTTGAATGTTCTACTGTTCCCTTTATAGCAAATGTTGCAGCATGCACATCTGATGTCAAGTTCCCCTTGTGAGCATTTGATTTTTAGTGACATGAATATGACACAGATGGACATGAGAACCCAGCTGTTGACTCAGTCTCTCAGTGGCCTTTTGTTTATGCCTGTGACCTGGTCACGTAGTACAAAGAGTTTCCTGCTGAACTACATGCAGCTGCCTGGCCAAAAAGTGTGTGAGAGCTTTATTTGTCCTGCCTGCAGCCCCAGATCTTCTTGGAACCGTTTCCCGGATCCCTCCCAGTGTGGAGGTAGGTGATGTCACTGCACAGCCTTCCCAAGGATCCTGGCCTGTCTGGAATCCGCTGTCAGGGATCTGTGGGGCATTACAGCCTGTGTTTCGGCATACTGCTCCAAATAAACTGCTCCAGAAAGGCTCTGGGGTCCCTGGAGCTTCAGAGCAGTGCCACCCATTTTGTTGAGGAGAACAAATGTAAGTGACGGGCGGGGAACAGAAACTGAGCCTTGACTGGTTCAAGTCCTTCTTAAATTTATTTTACCAGATTTACAGACCCCCATGTCTGTCCCCCCTGGAATCCCTTATGCTGTCAGGAAAACTGCTCAGGCCTTTTTCCCATTTTTCGCTGATAAGAGAAACCTAAAGATCTGACTTGATCCCGAAGCCGCTTGAGGTGCCTACACCGCTTTGCGTCCCACCCGCAGCACGCTAGGCACACAGCATGTGGTCAGAAGGAGTCAGAAACGTTTGGGTCGTGCAATGGTCTGCAGGTCTGGGGCACTGACAGATGGGTGGACAGTTTCACCTATAAGCAAAAGGCAGCTTGTTCTGCAGCTGCCCAGCACAACCTCAGGTGCCCAAATTACAAAACGGTGTGTTGCTCAGATGGCACAGATGTTTATTAACTAGTTTGTCAAGAGTTGCATATCCTGAAGTTACATCTCTACCACTGGGTGTCTGGCAGCACACCCTGAAGCCCGGGACTCACTGTGTTAGGTGAGAAGCGTCACGCTCCTTGGTACGGTGTATGTAGTCCCAAGAGAAGGTGAGGTTACAGATACAGACATAAGAAAATGTAAAAAACCACCAAACCATAAAAACAATCTACACATTTCTCAACTGCCTTAACTGAAATGATATAATTTCCCAGTACATCCGATTGTTTTGCACATCTGCTTTCTTTCCTAAGTGGGAGTCTGGTTTTGCAGCTCACATTCTCCTGAAGTGATCTGTGCCTCCCTTTACCATCTCCTGACATGCCGAGCACCACTCTTCCACCTCCCATGTCTTCGTTTTTCTTACATCCCCATTTCAACACCAGCTAGTGATCACATGAGAACGCAATATTAGGAAACCATTTGGTATATTTTTAGCGGTGCTCAGCCTGAAGTAGCAATGAGAAGGGAGGAGTGCCAGACACATGTGACCAACCAGCTGTCTGTGGCCCACATTTTGGAAATCACTGATTCAAGTAACTGGCAATAGGTTATGGAAAGTTTCCCTTTTAGACTGCTATTTCAAATTGACCCCAAACTAAACAAGGTAGGAAGGTCATCTTGGCTGTAAACAACTTTACGATGTGTGAGCAGTCTTCATCCAGTTTCTTTGCCTTTTAATGGAAAAGAAATACTTTAATTGGAAGCGAGTCTCTTTTGTGCCTCCTTACCTACAGGAGCAGCTGAAACATTGCTATGGCTGGGATGGACAGGTTGTGTGGCTGCTGTGTGCTTCTTCCCCGTTCTTGGGCACCTGGTCACACTGTGGTAAGTGCTTAGGTCTTGTCTTCTATTGTGTGGAGAGAGGGGAAACCATCTAGCAGGTCTAGCCCTACAAATCTTAATGTGACAGCCATGTAACAAAAAAATCCCGCGTTAAACATGTGAATCTTCTTCCTTCTCCAACCTTCTGTCATGCATATCTGTTGGCTATGACTTCCAGCTCACCTCCTTTCCTGTGTTCTTAATCCGTGAGTATTTTAGGAGCCTATAACTCCTTGTTAGCTGGCACCTATTGCTATATATGCATCAAAGGCAGCCGCCTGCTAGAGTTCTGCATGCTTCTGGGGTTATTTAACTGCACATATGAGTAGATCTTACATTCCTTGTATGTCACCCATCTGTGAAATCCCCTGCACCAGTTTCAGCCAGGCTTGCTTTATCACATTCCCTCCTTGCCAGCCTAGCAACCCACTCCAGTCTGTTCCCTGTCCCACGGGGGAAGGGGGGGACTGTGTCTTTAATGTGTGTTACCTGGCTTCTTATTGTTTTCAGCCTGATTTCTCTTGCTGTCCCTCAGATAATCTCTGAGCACAGCAGAAAGTGGTGCCAGGACCCTTCCAGGTCCCCACACATGCACAGGGTAGGGTGAGGAATGACTCTTACGTGCTAGCCACCCCCAAATCCTGAGACCAATAAATCAGCCAGATCTGCTTATAGGAACAAGACCCCAGCCTCCAGCTGACACAGGGAAGCAACCAGAGCAGCCCCGTGGGTACCCTGCTAGGGCTGCTCCATCCCAGTGTGAGTTTTGATCCTCCTTGTAGTGTTATAGCCTTTGCCAAGCTCCCTGCTACACATTGCCTGTCGAGGAGGTGACAGGCACCACACACCAGCCATGATGGACGTTGTGGGACTGATTTCCTATGTGTTTTGACTGGAGCCAGTTTGATTCCAAAGAAATGCCCCCAGGAACAGTCTTTCAACCTCCAGGGAGACTATTTATTTTATTTTTTTTAGGAATGCATTTTGTAAATCACTCGAGTGATGGCAAGTTTATGTATTTGGATGGCAAATTTATGTTGCGCTATTAGTTTCAAGGAAATCCAATTGAGCGTGTGGATTTTGGACTCTTGACCTTTAAGCAGAATGAGTTTTTTGAAGTGTGAAGTAACCTGTTCATCTCCATGAGGTATACTCTGCTGAATGAAAATGCCCTCTGCAGGGACACAGGAGATGCGAGGGGTGCGAACTCCTGCATTTATCTCAGTCAATGGCGCGTCCCTTCCCAACCCATTGCAGTGCTTGGGACATAGTGCTATGCACTGACCTGTTCCATTTTCAGTCTCATACTCTGTGTTTTGCAGAAGCTACCAGGAAAGTGGAAAGGGCTGCCCTACTGGTGGCTCCCATGAGGAATGACAGTCACCACCTTCACTAGGTGAGGCTCAGGGCACGGGCTGCCCAAGTGCTGCTGAGGATGGTGAAGAGGCAGGGAGGAGAGGGAGGCATTCATTTGCTTGCCTTGGACCTCGGCAGGGCTGGGAGCATGGCTGTGCCCCTCCAAGTCCTGTCCTTCTTCTTGTCCACTGCCACCCCACTGCCCTTTCCGCAGACCTCCCCTTGCCTCCCTCCACAACTCTGAATTTCTTCCCCCTCCCCAGCACGAATGCTATTTATTTAGCTTCAGTGCCATCTGAGCTTTCTGCTCTACTGGTTCTCTTAAACTACAAACTCCTTTGACAGAAGCAGACCATGACAACATGCCTCTCTCCTCTTCCCTTTTTTTCCCCGTTTTCTGCCAACAGTCAGGTTTGACCTGACATTGGCTAGTTGTAGGTCAGGTTCAAAGGCATCAAGCACTGTCTGAACATCCCCTTGAGCTATCAGCTCATGTGAAAATGAGTAGTCTAGAAAACCTTTGTGACTGCACAGAGTAATCCACTTTGTGAGTGAGCTCATAGGGTTGGCAGACCCCCATTTGATATGGGGTTTCCCATATCTTAGCCTGAAATCGTGAGTCCTGTGGTAAAGGACAGGATTACTAACTTCCCTGGTATGTTTTCAATAAACCATGTAGATTTCTAGCCCGAAATATGGAAAACAGTCCCACCTTACTCTTTTCTTCACACTTTCCTTGATTGTCTTATAGCTGCTACCTTGCCCTGCAAGCAAAGGTGGTTAAAAGGAAGCAAGAGGGAAGACTGGGTACATGAATGATACATGGGGAGCTGCACAGAGGAGAAGTGCTGTGCCAGTGGGGTGGGAACAGCTCATATTTTAAAAATGCTGATTTTAAGGATACTGCTTCCCATTTTATTTCTCAAAAATTAATGGATTCCATAGAGCAGCTTGTGGGTGGGTTAAGTGATTAGGATCCAAACATGGAGGGAGAGATGAGAATCATAGCCACAATTTGTGGCCACTGATACTCCACCCACCCCTCACCCTCATTTGTTGTACACTCTTCTTAGGAGCCACTTACATAAATGTCCCCGAATCTGGTGAACACAACCTACACTGACCCCCCCAAAAAATTTCCAAGCAATCTTTATGTTGCATGTGGATTTTAAAGCCTTTGTAAAACTAAATGTTTAAAAAAAGATGAGTTTTCTGCAGTATTAGTGGGGGGGGAGACTGTTCTGCTCAAGTCAGGGCACACATCTTTAACCTGATTAATTCAGCATCAGCTTGAATGAGACTCTGCTAATTGACAGCAGCTGAAGACCTGGCCTTTTTTTAAGGAACTGGAGGTAAAGGGAAATGATGGGCAGTAGCTTAGAATTCACAATACCCAGCTCCTGTGTGTTTTCAGTATGCAGCACTCATAAGCCATCACTTGATGAATATGGCCTGAAGTGATGCAGGCAACTTATTGTAATTTTTTGCTGTGCTCTGTTCGGATTTATTTCCTAGTCAGTCAGGTGGGACACCCTGTAGATTAAGACTTAGCACACACATTTTGAATCTGTAGACTAGTACTTGAGGGGAAATAGGAATTGCTTTATGTTTCGGAGCAGTAATGGCCTGAATTGCCAGAAATAACCATAATAACAAACTGCTTGTTTCCTGAGTCAGGCACATAGTGCAAACAGCCGTAGTCTCGGCGCACCAATGCTCTCCCTGTTTTTTAATGAAAATAACAGGTATGGGAAACGGTCCAAGAAGAGTTTGTTCCCGAGGCTTTTCTGATATTCTTTTCAAAACTGTCTGCTGCTATGAAGAATTATAATTACAGAACCATTTAAATGTGTGGGTCTTCTAAGGAGAGGAGTGGATGGGTTGTATGTAAACATGTACGCAGCACATAGGCAAACTAAAAAGCATGCAGCTGCTGAAATTTCTGTTTTCTGGGAAGACTTTGGGTGGCTGTCCTAATTTTATTAGAGTCATTATATAGAATCGGACTTTCCAGATGACAGTCCCTTCCTTGCTTGTGTGTTTCTCTCAGACATCCTCCTCTCTTGTAAGCTGGTTTATGCTGTCACTTGCCTCACAAGG
Source organism: Chionis minor (assembly GCA_013398295.1). NCBI lineage: Eukaryota > Metazoa > Chordata > Aves > Charadriiformes > Chionidae > Chionis > Chionis minor. The sequence goes on along the minus strand of VZSF01003427.1, from coordinate 378,319 downwards.
ACTTTCGAGGGTGTTCTGTTCGGAACAGTAGCCTGGGTGGGTTTGAGGAAGCCTTTTGAAGAAGAGTTCACATCAGAGGATTTTCTTGCATTCCTGTTCAAAGTCCTCACCTTATGAGAAAGTCTTCTCTGACTCTGGCTTTCCTTTCTTCCCAGGACCTTCCGAATTCCTGTCCCTTAGCACGTGTCGGCTGTGAGACTTCCCTCTTTGAACCACTAAAATGTGTACAGAGGTCTGCATAAAAAGCGGGGGGCGTATGAAGGCACTAGTAAAGTACCGGCCTGACCATCCAGGCCTGCATCTCCACTGGCTAACACAGGGCCTAAAATGGTGGAGACAGTAACGCCAGTGTGTGATTTCATAGAATCATAGAATCACTTGGGTTGGAAGAGACCTTCAAGATCATCAAGTCCAACCATAACCTATGCCAAAACCATCCTTAACCCATGTCCCTCAGCACCACGTCTACCTGTGTTTCAGATACTTTTGTCACCATGGGGTAATAGACATGTGTCAAGGCACCACTCCATCCCAGCAGAAGCGGTGCAGACCTACCCATGTTCCCTAGGCAGCTACAGACTTGCTCAGAGTACATTTTGGGATGTGGAGATACTGACTTTACTCGTTTTTTGGCAGCTTAAACCAGAAAATTCTTCCTGCCTCATGGTGGACTGTGCCAAAAGATAGGCCTGATTCCCCATGAGTGTGAGTTCATGCCACACAAACACGTACCACAGGCACACATGACCAAAGTGGCCGCTCGTGTCGACAGAGATGGAGGATGGGAGGAACCCGAGGAATGAGCCCTCTCGTCAGCCGCCCCGTCAATTGTGAGGGGTCAGCTGCTGCTTATGATGAAACCGGTCTTTGGGGGATTTCATTCTGCATGGCTGGCCAGCTGGTATGTGTTTCTGTCTGGGCTCTGCAGCTCTGGCCCTCATTTGAGGAGGCAGGCCTTTTGTTCTGTATCAGGCTTCAAATAGTTTGGCATCTGTTGGTTTGTCTTGTCTGGTCGACCACTTGTTGCATTAGCAAGCTTCCTTCTAACCACAGCTCCCAAGCAGTCCGCTCCTCTCTGCTTTAGAAAAGTAGAGGTAGATGTGTGCTGGCTGTGAACTCCCAAACCTGCTCTCCTCGGAGAGGTGAGGATGTTTGCACACAGGGGAGAGAAACTAGCTACCAGGGTTTGCTGCTGATTAACTGTTTGTTCACACTATGACTTCTTACCATCAGGGCGTGTTAGTGGCAAAAAGTACCAGTCATGTATAATCCATACTTCCACTGCTGCACAAACGGCAGAGCCGGTGGACAGAAAAAAGTGTTAGCGATTAGATCCACGGCAGTGATTCACAGGCTGGGATTATAGTTTCTGCAATTTGCTTGAGTTTGTACAAGCCAAATATCAGATAACATTACGATTTACATTTTTCATGGAACGCTGTCTCAAGAACATATTGATTTGCACTGCATCAGATTACTCAGGGGTTGGAGAAAGCCAAAAGGAGAATTTCACTTTTTTCCTGCTGACATTTGAAAAACAGGATTATACAACTTCACATCTAGCTCTGCGTAACCTTCAGTGACCAGCCTCAGAAAGTCACTTAGGAATTAGCATTTTTTAAGCTTTCTTTAAATAGTTAAGAACTCTCTCCAAATCCCTTGAAGGCATGTGTTAGTCCATTCCTGCCACCTTAGCCACAAGCAAGATGCAGAGGGAGGCAGGAGGATAAGAAGGTAGGGATGACTACAATCCACTCTTTGGGTTCAATGTCACCTTCTTTTTGCCTCAGACAGTTCCACAGCCCAGTGGAGGTTTCCTCATTAGCCTTCCTGGACTTCTGGATGACCAGCCCTGACTTGAAAAGCTGCCATCTTTACTGTCAGTGAGCTCCCTGGAGAAGGGAGGGTACTGCTCAGAAAGGGCTTCGGAGAATCGAGTGTGTTCTAGTCGTAGTGCTGCCCGTTGTAGCACGTGGTCTGTGTCGCTGTGATGGGACAGCGGTCCTGCCACTGCACAGCCTGCCGTTCCCCTCTCCATACTGCAGTGTGTAATACCCGCCCCCACAGTGCTCCTCAGTGCGGCTAATGCTACCGAAACCAGGCATTCAATGTTAGATTTTTTTAATTATTTTTTTAATTGAGTATTCATTTGTCTATACTTTCAAATTAAACTGTTTCCAGAAGAACAAATTAAGAGATTGAGCCTTTAAAAACCCTAATGTTAAGGCACCCGCTCAAATGTACCCAGTTTTAGGAAGAACTGACCCTCTGTGCTCCCCAAGAAACACTGTTTTGAAGCAACAAAGTCCCTGAGCAATGCAAGTGCTCTGTACCTCCCAAAAATCCAGTCACCCTTAGTTATATGCCTACTTCAGTCATCAGATTTTGGCTTCAGATCCAACGTGTGTGTGAAAATGAGTGGGGAGGGGGAAGCTGAGATTTTTTTTTTTTAAACTTCTCAGCTGCTTTGCTTAGAAGCCACAGACTGCTCTTTGTAATCATGCAGCTGTGGCTAGTTCGTCACAAAGTGTTTTATCTTAGGATGAGACAAGCACCAAGTCAACGTAGCTCCTATTGTTACTTGTCTGTCACCCTATGTTAGCAGAATTCAATACAGGCAGTGTTTGCCAAGGCGATGTGGCATTACAGCCGCGTATGCAGATGAAGGCTCTCCAGATGTGTTGTACTGAAAAGTTCAGAACCTGGAGCACGCAGCGGTTACTTTTTCTCCCCTTGGAATCTGTATAATTCGATGAGGCACCACAGACTTGATAGTCTCAAAGGAAGTAATAGCCTTTGCCACAGCAGGTCACTCTCTGATGCAATGGGAGGAGACATCTTTGCAGTGCTGTGCCAGGAGTTATGCAATCTAAAATGTCAACTTGAAACACGTCCAAGCGCTACTCAAGAAATAGCTGTAGTGTTGAGCACTCAGGTGGTGGAGATGCTCAGTACTTGGAGAGTACGGCAGCTCAGCAAAATGACTTTCGACGTGCCTGAGAAAACAATGGAACTTGCAGAAATTGAGCTATTGAGAGATGCAATTTGTAGGGAAGGAGAAGGAAATTACTTAATTGTTTCAATGCGCTAGAAGAGGAATGCATTTATTGGTAGAGAGAACTCTTCTTGATTTAATGGTGCTGTCAAATCCCAAGTCTCTCTTCATGAAGGAGGGATGANTAGCACGTGGTCTGTGTCGCTGTGATGGGACAGCGGTCCTGCCACTGCACAGCCTGCCGTTCCCCTCTCCATACTGCAGTGTGTAATACCCGCCCCCACAGTGCTCCTCAGTGCGGCTAATGCTACCGAAACCAGGCATTCAATGTTAGATTTTTTTAATTATTTTTTTAATTGAGTATTCATTTGTCTATACTTTCAAATTAAACTGTTTCCAGAAGAACAAATTAAGAGATTGAGCCTTTAAAAACCCTAATGTTAAGGCACCCGCTCAAATGTACCCAGTTTTAGGAAGAACTGACCCTCTGTGCTCCCCAAGAAACACTGTTTTGAAGCAACAAAGTCCCTGAGCAATGCAAGTGCTCTGTACCTCCCAAAAATCCAGTCACCCTTAGTTATATGCCTACTTCAGTCATCAGATTTTGGCTTCAGATCCAACGTGTGTGTGAAAATGAGTGGGGAGGGGGAAGCTGAGATTTTTTTTTTTTAAACTTCTCAGCTGCTTTGCTTAGAAGCCACAGACTGCTCTTTGTAATCATGCAGCTGTGGCTAGTTCGTCACAAAGTGTTTTATCTTAGGATGAGACAAGCACCAAGTCAACGTAGCTCCTATTGTTACTTGTCTGTCACCCTATGTTAGCAGAATTCAATACAGGCAGTGTTTGCCAAGGCGATGTGGCATTACAGCCGCGTATGCAGATGAAGGCTCTCCAGATGTGTTGTACTGAAAAGTTCAGAACCCGGAGCACGCAGCGGTTACTTTTTCTCCCCTTGGAATCTGTATAATTCGATGAGGCACCACAGACTTGATAGTCTCAAAGGAAGTAATAGCCTTTGCCACAGCAGGTCACTCTCTGATGCAATGGGAGGAGACATCTTTGCAGTGCTGTGCCAGGAGTTATGCAATCTAAAATGTCAACTTGAAACACGTCCAAGCGCTACTCAAGAAATAGCTGTAGTGTTGAGCACTCAGGTGGTGGAGATGCTCAGTACTTGGAGAGTACGGCAGCTCAGCAAAATGACTTTCGACGTGCCTGAGAAAACAATGGAACTTGCAGAAATTGAGCTATTGAGAGATGCAATTTGTAGGGAAGGAGAAGGAAATTACTTAATTGTTTCAATGCGCTAGAAGAGGAATGCATTTATTGGTAGAGAGAACTCTTCTTGATTTAATGGTGCTGTCAAATCCCAAGTCTCTCTTCATGAAGGAGGGATGACATGGGTCTTTCTGGGATCAGTGAACTTTCCACTCCCTTCCTGATGTTATCGTTGGGTATATTTGCCCTCCTTCACAAAGGATGGTTGTGTGGGCGCTCTTGTAACAGTTATTCTTGTCTCTTTTCTTGTTCCCCAGTTGACTTCCTCAGCATACTCCATTGCAAGCAAAAACCGTGGGGACCCTGCGTGAAGAATGATTCTGGGGTAAGGTGAAGGCTGTAACTGGCCCAGATTTGGTGCTTTTGTAATATAGGTCTCTCTTAGTTTTGTTTTGTAGGCATTTTTCTGGCTTCAAAGGATTTGCCAGGGTAATGAAACTGCTCCATGGGGAAAAAAATGTTTCTGTGGTATTTGCTTCTCTATACCAAATATTACAGCAACATCTCTCACTAGAGTAACTATATCCAAGTATTTCATCTCAGGCATTTGAGTCACCCTTCACCAGTTCTTTTGCAGAATTTACAGAAGTACAGGCAACATTGAATTGCTAAAGAGGAGGGTATGGAGACAAGTCATGGTAAGGTCAGCAAAAGCCAAGGGTTAAAGAGAAAGGCCCAAGCTAAGCTGGATAGGGCTGGTTCGGGCAATCAGAGGAAAGGCCTCAGAAAGCCTGGATTACAGCTCCCAGGTACCATCGAAGGGGTGAAATGGTGATCCTAAAAATACTGGCATCAACTCTGGCTGCTACTTCACACACTGCTGCCTCCTTCTTGGTGTAGACATAACAGAAAGTCCGATTTTCCTTAAAAAAGCAGGGGAAGGGGCTGTGGCCCATTCCCAGCAGCCTCGCAGCCCAGAGAGTCTTTGGAGGAGCTCTGCATAGCCCTGTCTCTTACCTTCGACAGCTCCTTTCCCAAGCATATTTCAGAGTTAAAGGGAACTTAAGGAGTCACAAAACCAGCTAAAGGGGATTTCTGGAGATGGTCGACGATGGAGGAGGGAGATCACTGAGGTCAGTTCACCTTGTTCACAAACAAATGTGTGAAGCTATCTGTGGTGCTCCACAGTGTGGGATGGACAGAGGGAGGTCTCCCAATGTCCTTCCAAAGCTCAGGCACAGGAACTTGAGAAATTAAACACACCAGAGCAGAGTTAGGTTGCATCCTTGGCAGATAGGTGCTTGCCAACACAAACGACTTGGGACGGATGGGAGGGGAAAAGAGATATAAAACTCACTGGTCCATAAAAATGCCGTGCCCCTTCTCCCTCAATGAGTTATGAAGGAATGCACCGCTTGGGGATCAGACTGCAGGTAATGGGCTGAGTGACAAGGGGCTGTAGTGATTGTGTGGAAGGAGGACATAAAAAGACATGAAGTGACATTTAATTCCTCAACTTTTCTTATCCCCTATCTTTATCCAAAATGATCCCAAGAATTTCAAAACTCTGCTAGATACTTCTTTTTTTTTTTTTTTTTAATTTTACCCCCCAAGCACTTGACTTTGCAAATTGGGGATTGAATTATAAAGTAGGAATAATACATAGAATTTTTAATGTCAAGTGGTTTGCAACTCACAGTAGCTAAACATTTTGAATGATCAGTTTGTAGATTTGTTGTGTAAAATTTGTTTTCACAAACCATCCCTGAGGCAATTAGGAACATAGGAATAAATTCATACTGAGAATGACCTGTCTGTGGATAATTTATTTAAATAAAAAGAGTTGATTTAAAGAGAAAACAACTATCCTGTAGTGAATTATTTGCTTATATCTGTTTCTGAGATGTCTCATCTCCTCCCATAGGTTTCTAAGCCTTTACCCATGAGTCACTAGCTATATGATGAAACAAGGGATTTGCATGAAAAAAAAATTCTTCCATCTTTTTAAAATACATTTCATCACTTCTTTTGTGCTTCCAGCATTTCTCTCTACACCAAATCAGGATGGGAAAAATATATAGAGACTATATACCTAATGATATCCTGTGCAGTTGTTTGTTTCCACAAAATAGTTTTATTATTCATGCTGTTATTTTTGAGGCTGTTACTGATTGAGAGATTTTTAAACAATTTTTCATTAGCAACTTGAACAATGTTTTAGGGATGTGTTTTGGAGAGCTTGCTTTCTACAACAAGGTTTCTCATCAGCGGATCTTTTTAAAAATTATAATGCGTGATTTTTAGTCTTTGCCAAAGTATCTTTTTTTCCCCACACAAGACTGACAGTAACTTGGTCAGCAGTTGTCTGTTTATATAGCTTCTAATCGTATTTCTTTTGCAACAGTGTGCTGTGCATGCCATGCATGGATCCAAAAATACAACAATGCAATAAATGACAGAAAGATGATGATTGATTTAAAAAACCCTATTATTTTTGCCACTGCTACTGGCATACCGGGACTGCCATTTTAACCAAGCCCTCCACTGATATTGGTATCTTTTAGATAAGCTTTAAATAACCACTGGAAAAACACTCTGGACAGCTTTATGAAGATAATAACAGCAATTAAGTCAGGATTCTTTGGGGAGAAACCTTTAGCACCGAGGAACATTTCTCAGTGTGGTGTCCTGAGCCGGGTGTGCGGAGGCAGAGAAACCCACCGCGTGGGCAGGATTAATGGGGCCCTTGTCGGGCTGCAGCTGGTGTCGCGCCCTGGCAGGTGGGCAGGATTTGGGCCGCATGCCTCCGTCAGGCCCCCGTGCTGCTGCCCGCCCCTCGCCCCTTCCTTCTGGCAGCCGGCGGGGGGCTGCCCCTCTGCTCCCCCGTGGCTTCCCTGCCTGAGCTCTGCGCGGCAGCTGGGCGAGGGCTGCGAGGAGCCCCGCTCTCTCCATCCACGGAGATCCCTATTTACGGGAACAACAGGGGAGACCGGTGGTCTGACAGTAACTGTGTGCCGGGGCATTTCTGGGCTGGGGAGGGGGAGCAGCTCCTGGCTCTCCAGGGAGACGAACAGCCGAGTCCCCCCGGGTACTGCACCCCCTGCCCCGCTGATGGCGAGGGCGCATTACCTCATTTGAGAGTTTCTTTCCTTCAAGGATAGATTGCATGTCAGACAGCTACTAACGCCTGGCTGCAGTGGGCTGCCACCTGTTTCCTGGTGGGTCACGCTGGACTTAAGGCACGAGAGGCTCTGGGTTGCGGGCACGGGGACTCTGCACTGGGACCCACGGCGCTGCAGGAGGCTTCTTCTGCACAAAGCACAAGGATGGGCACTGACTTTTAGCCCTTGGGAGGTTCGAGACTTGAATTTATTTTCTCTCCCCATGCTGTTTGGAGCGTTACACCTGCTCGGGGGTAACAGCAGCAAACCTGTGGAGGTTCCTCTGGCGGCAGGGCATGGTCTGGTGTGACACTGCAGGAGGCTGGGCTGGCACTGAGTGGTACCCTGGCGCATCAGCTGTGGAAGAGGACACATCTCCTTACCCTGCCCACACAATTGCCATGGCTTTCTCTTGGAAGAGCATTGCTGTGGACAGCAGGGCTGCGTGCGTCCTAAAGTGCTCACTGTACAGGCAGCAGTGAGGCATAGTGGAGTCCTGTCTCTGGCCAGGACTGACAACCTGAGCGCTTTACCTATCATAAAGTTCTTAGCACCATCCCTCCAGGGATGAGTGAGCCCTGTCATTTGCTCTTTCTAGGACAACAATGGAAGTGGAGCTCACCATTTGGGTAATCTCCTGGATTTCAGTGCCCCTGTATCCCCTGCTGCCTGTTGCAGCTGCAGAATGAGACCCACGTCCAATCTATGTTTCTATGCGGGGACATTCAAAAGCGTGTCCTGCAGGCAAAAGCTGATGACCTGTTGGTGAGGGCAGGCCTAAGGGCAGGCCCCAGGGCAGGAGCAGGTTCCCTTTCAGTGGTGAGGTCCTGCTGTTCTCCAGCCATTCATTGAGAGATGCTACTTAGCCCAGCTAGCAGCTCACCTGCCAGGTGTGCAGAACACTTTCTCACAGCTGCCAGTTGGTAGCTAATGGATGATTCGAACTTGTGCAGAGAGCAAGGAACAGCAATAGGAGTGGATCCCTGGCTTTTCCTGCTCTGGATGCTATAGCTCAACAGAAACAGGAAAAGCAATGACAAGCTGCAGTCTTGTTTCAGGCTTGGTGTGAACACTGAGATGCAGAGATGTGGAAAGCGGGTTTGTGAACCAGAAAAGCTTTGGTAGAGAAGGAAGAGAGGACATCAGGGGTGGAGTGGGAATATCCAAAAAGCATGAATAGCTGTTCCTGGTGGATACAATTACCTAAGACACTGCTTCATTTATATTCCTCCCGTACATAGCTCAGTGCTCCCTGACTTCGTGTTGGCCTCCCAAATGTCCTGAGAGTTGTCCCTTTGCTAGCTTCCTCTGGGAATAAATAAAACCGAGCAGTTAACTTGGAGTTGTGACTATCTGAGGACTGCAACTTTTGTGGGAAAAAGCTTGGCATTATGCATGTGGACAGTGAGCCAGCAGTGAAGCCAAAGTGAGGAATAATGGTGCCTTTAGAACTTCTTTTCCAAATGCCTGCCATTAGGGTTTAAATTCTGAAAGGGGCTTATTGCGTTCACGCAGGACTGTTTTACCACAAGAAAATTGGAAAGAGGAGGAAGAAAGAAGAGGGGAGGGGAGAGAGAAAAAAGAGCCCTGTATTGTATAAAAACAATTGGGACTTAGTGGAAAGTGGAATTGGTTGCTAATGATCTGTGGCTAAGAAAGCATTAAACACATTCAAACTCCAGCCTCTGTGATGATAATACTCAGCGGGTGAGAGGAAGGCAACATGAATGTCAGGGAAGTAGGAGAGGGCTATAGTCCTGCCGCAGCGCAGTGTGACTGCTGCCCTGGTTTCACCACTCAGCCACAGCCTGACCGCCTGATGCCCACTGGGTACCAGCAATGCACTCCTACACTAGCCATTGGCAACTGTTTTGCTGGCTGCTCCTTTTGGAAAAGCAAACAAATTTTTGTCTAATATCTGTCTGTTCCCCTCAGAGTCCTGTTGAAGCATTTGAAACAGGGTTGTAAGGAGCCTCCCCTGCAGCAGGGAAGAGTAGGCGTTACCACTGCAGGAACTGCTGGGTAAAATCCTATGGCTTGCGTTACGCAGGAGGTCAGGCTACATGATTATTGTAGCAGTTCTTGCTGGCCTTAAAATCTACATCATTCTCTGCTTCAGCAGGGCTGACTTACAGCCTAGAGGCTGTAATGCAGCTTGTTTTTTTGGCGAGATGCTGACATTTGACTCTTCCTGCTGCCCACTACCCGTGACTTTAATTTATGCTACTCAGAAGAGTTCATCTTACGCACTGGGGTCATACAAATTGCTTTAGTTTTGTTTTAAATATCTGTAATGCCAGGTATTTGTGTTGTGGTGGCAGCCTCTGTGGGCAGAGAACACCTGACATGGCTCTTTGCAGCCCACGTCTGTGGGACAGCTTCTCCCTCGCCCTCTAAGTGGACCATTTGCCCTTTACAGCCCTTCCGAGAAGCAGGTCCTGAGAGCACCCCTGCCCTATGCTGGTGTCCCTGCGCTGCTTACCGCTGCGTCCGGCACCAGGACAGTGGGGAGAGCGAACTTTCTGGGGTCATTATGCTCCCCGCCTTGCAAATGCGTCAGGCAGCAGTGAGGAAGGTGAACGCAAAGGTGTCTGTCTCCTGTTCTGCAGGAAGGCACGGCTGCCTCAGCACTGGACAGGACTAAGTGCGAGATGTGGCTCATGTTGCCACATCAGCCACTGCACCCTCAGGTAAGGGAAAAGCTCATGAGTAGGTCCCAGTATCACTTCAGGGTTCACACAGTGATGTGCTGCCAGAGAGACAGGCTTTGTGTCAGAACCTCAATCCCGCCCCAAGAACTGAAGACTTCTGGAGTAACGTCTGTCTTTGTGTCTATGTGTATGTCCAGGCCTCAGCCCAGTGTGGTGGTGAGGCTGGCTGTATATCATGAGCCAAAAGGGAAAGAATATAGAGATTAGGTAACCAGGCTCCATTTGGAGCCTCTCATTTTATTACTTTGCTAGAATATTTTCTAGTTTGATGACTTCAGTCACAGGCTGCTTTGTTTATTTGCTCTGCTGCTAAACTGTGATTTCTGAAATCACTCCCTGTTGGCCCTTTTATAATTCTCAGCTTCCCTAATAACCTTAATTTTCTGTCCCAATTTTCTTCTTCAGTGTTAAGACCTGCTATTTTATTTTTCTTTGTAAACTGGAAACTCCTAGGGCAGAGCTCTCTTTAGTAGAGCGGTTATGGTGAACTGACATATCCTAACAAAATCCTGTGCTCATATGGAGCTCAGATACTACGGAAATTTGAAAGAGGTGTAAACCAGTTTTCTATTCAAACAATGAAAAATCATTTGTCTTCGCTAATATTGTATAGGAAGTTCAACAGAAACAAATAGTATGGTCATCGCAGTCAGCATATAGGTTTTGATCTTGCTTGTATACCTTAATTATTGAGGAAGGAAAGGAAGAATCTATTACATACAATTTTTAATGTGATTAATGTAAAAATTACGTAATTTGTAATGTGTTGAAGAATGCAACTATATGAACCAGTAGACACTGAACTGTTTTTCCCTCATCGGGAAAGCACTGTTGCTGAGAAATCTCTTCTTTATGTTGTCTCCAATATATGAGGTCTAGTTGTGCTAATTCTCACCATCACACCAGAACTGCAGAAGAAAAATTCATTTTTCTTTAACGGACCTGTTACGTTTTATGTTGCAGATAAAACTAGCCTCTGCTTATATACCTCACCAGGTTTCTGCCAGGAATTGTCACCTGATCCTGGTCTCATTTGCTTCTGTGCAAATGAAGTAAAAACTGTCTGACACTTCCAGGTATTACACAGTTTACAGTGAGGGTGCATCAGTCAGAACTGGCTCCCAAGACTGAAGCCTGCATCAGCCTAAACCTTGGTGCGACATCAGTGGCATGACTCTAGATCTGCATCAGTGGATGTGAGAGGACGTTTTCCCTCTTCTTTTGAGAGTTTTCCCAGTCTTCAACAAAAGTGCAGTCCCATGGGGCACCTGTCTTCTCTGGTTAGCTCTGAGACAGGGAAAGTCCATTAGCTCCTCGAGGTAGGAGCTAAGGAGCTCCAGACGCCATCTGGAGTGGAGTCCCTCTTCCAGTTGTGTTGGATCACATCTGGTAGAGGAGGATACTTCCCACATTACCTTCCATAATAAAAAGCTGATTCAAGTTATTGGAGTGCAGAGGGTAATGCAAAACCAGGACATAATGAAAGTAGTCTCTGGACAGGATGAAGAGCAGACACCCTGAAAATGGCTGCCTTGAACAATGTACAAATACTCTTACTACACAGTTCAGTCATTGACGTGTGTGCATTGCTTGCAATACAAGGTTTTATAGCTTATCTTCTTAGCATTTATTTCTACCCTTGGCCAACCCTAATCTGAACTGAAACAAATTGCTGAATCATAGAATCATAGAATTGTTAAAGTTGGAAGGGACCTTAAAGATCTTCTAATTCCAACCCCCCTGCCCTGGGCAGGGACACCTTCCACTAGACCTAGTTGTTTAAAGCCCCACCTAACCTGGCCTTGAACATTTCCAGGGATGGAGCATCCACAGCCTCTCTGGGGAGCCTCTTCCAGTGTCTCATCACCTTCAGAGTAAAGAATTTCTTCCCAATATCTAATCTAAATCTATGCTCTTTCAGTTTAAAACTGTTACCCCTCATCCTGTCACTACACTCTCTGATAAAGAGTCCCTCTTCATCTTTCCTGCAGGCCTCCTTTAAGTACTGAAAGTTTTATATAGGGTCTCCCCAGAGCCTTCTCTTCTCCAGGCTGAACAGCCCCAACTCTCTCAGCTGGAGAGGTGCTCCAGCCCTCTGATCGTCTTCCTGGTCCTCCTCTGGACTCACTCCAACAGGTCTGTGCCCTTTTTATGCTGGGGGCCCCAGAGCTGGATGCAGTCTTCCAGGTGGGGTTTCATGAGAGCAGAGTAGAGGGACAGAATCACCTCCCTTGACCTGCTGGCCACAATTCTTTTGATGCAACCAAGGATACAGTTCTGGGTTGCAAGTGCACACTGCAGGCTCGTGTTGAGCTTCTCGTCAACCAACACCACCGAGTCCTCCTCCTTGGGGCTGCTCTCAATCCATTCTCCATGTAGCCTGTATTTGTGCTTCGGATTGGAACCATGCAGGACCTTCCATTTGGTCTTGTTGAAATTCATGAGGTTCACACAGGCCCAGACCAGTGAAGGTCTCTCTGGATGGCATCCCTTCCCTCCAGCTTATTGACTGCTCCACACAGCTTGGTGCTGTTGGCAAACTTGCTGAGGGTGCACTCAATCCCAACATCCATGTCACCAACAAAGACATTAAACAGTACTTGTCCCAGTACCAACCCCTGGGTAACACCGCTCATCACTGGTTTCCACTTGGACATTGAGCTATTTATGCAACCCTTTGAGTGTGGTCATCTAGCCAATTCCTTGTCCACTGAGTTGTCATCTGTCAAATCCGTGTCTCTCTGCTTTAGAAAAGGATCTCATGTGGGACAGTGTCAAATGCTTTGCACAAGTCCAGGTAGATGACATCAGTTGCTCTTCCCTTGTTCACTAATGCTGTAATGCCATCATAGAAGGCCACCAAATTTGTTAGGCACAATTTGCCCTTAGTGAAGCCGTGTTGGCTGTCGCCAATCACCTATCTATTTTCCATGTGCCTTAGCAGAGTTTCCAGGAGATCTGCTCCATGATCTTTCTGGGCACAGAGGTGAGACTGACCAGCCTGTAGTTCCCTGAGTCTTCCTTTTTTCCCAATAGTATTATGATGATTTTTAATTCATGCAAAGAGGGAACTGGAAGCTATGAATTGGTCTAGTGCTTTGCTCAAGTGAAATTTCCTATTATGAATTGACCCTAGGTCTGTAATCAACACATTCTTGAAGTACGCTGAATGTATATGATTAATTATTTGTGCCAGTAGCTCCAAGAAGTCTGATACAAGGACTCTGGACCTGAAGAGGAGAACAACACGAAGTCCTTGCTTCAGAAAACGGGCAGTTTAGATATTGAACAAGACGTGCGAAGTGGTACAGATACCTCTTCTGTGAGGGCCATCTCTTTTTGTCTGGTTTTAGTCTAGCTTTTCCAAGCTTCATTTGACACTCTGGTTCTTGCACTGGATGGACAGTGAGCAGTCATTTCCTATCCAGTCACTCCACATCAGTTGTGAATTTTCAGAACTCTGTAAACCATTCCATAGTTTATCATAGTTGAACTTTCTCTGAGTTTTTTCCACCTTTAATGTGTCTTTTTCTGAGATGAGGGGACTGTAATGGAAAAAAATATTCAAGCTGCAGATGAACAGAGTCATAATATGTTTTTGTTTTGCTTTTTATTCCTGGCATTTAAGTTGTGTTTTTGACTGCTGCTGAGCAATGAGCATCTGCTTTCATGGAGCTGTCTATCGTAACCTCAAGCTCTCCCTCCCAAATGGTAATTGCCAGCTCAGAGTCCGTCATTTTATCTCACTGTGAAGGGTATTTGTTCTGCTGCAAGGACAGACCTTCTGTTTCATGTCTTTTGGCCAATTATCTATTGTTACCAGGTCCTTCTCTCTTATTCCATGGCTGCTAAGTTTCTTTAGAAATCATTCATGGGAGACTTTGTCAAAAGCATCTTGAAAATCCAGTTGTACTTTGCTTGACTGGCTCACCTGACCCATGTGCTTGTCAACTTCAAAAAATTCTAATGGATTTTATAAGGCATATTTTCCCATTACAGAACTGACATTGGCTCTTCCATGTAAACTGCATTTAGACAGGTATCTTAGGTAAAGTCTGTCCTTTGCAGCTTTTACAAATTTGTGTGCTAGAGTTGCTGCCTTGCAGGCCTGTAGCTCTTTGGATTCTTGCTGACATCACATTTGGTAGACTTCAGTGTTCATGGTGCCCAAAAAGTTAACGTGGGAGATCACATACCCCCTACTAGCAATTCAGCTATTACCTTCTTCAGTCGAACTCTTGGCTAAATATCATTCAGTCCAGAATATTCGTTAGCGTGTATGCTAATGTTAGGATAACCTCTTCACAGCCACTTATGTTTCAGGTGGGTCCTCTGCAGTATTACCTTCCAAAAAAGCTTCTAGTGAGGAAATATCCTCAGTTTCTTCCTCAGCGAGCAATGACGCAAGTATCCATTCTGCTTTTCTGCAACAGCCTTGCCCTCTCTGAGCGCTCAGCCTGGCTGTCAGTGGGCCCCACAGACTGCCTGGCAGGCTTTTTGTTCTGATGTGCTGAAAAAGGAATTTAGTACTACTTTTGATTGCTCCAGCCAACTGTTCCTCAAACTCTTCTTTTTTTTTTTTTTTTTTTTTTTTGGCCTGCCTAATTGTATTTTTGCATTTAATCTCACAGAGTTTATGATCCTTTTTATTTTCTTCATTTGGATACAGCTTCTGCTTTTTGAACGATGCCTTCTCAATTCTAATGAACTCTTTTACTTCCCAAATCTTTAGCTCGCTGCTCCAGCACACTTGGTTCTTTTCATTGTTTCACAAGTTTTTCCTAACAGACAGTACGCACTGAAGCTGTGCTTTTAGTAATATGATTTTTGGTAGTCCCTGTGCTGTCCTTAAGTATCTCATTCTCTTAGCTACCTCTTTTAACTTCTTTTTTAACAAGTCTCCTCATTTTCATGTACTTTCATTGCTCAAAGCTTAGCACAATTGTGGTGGATTTTTGACCTTTGCTGCTCCACAGAGGATATTTGATCTAAGCACGTTGTGGTCACTTTTCTTGAATGGTGCTTCTCCTGTGAGATTTTGACCCAGAACCTACATAGTCTTTAGTACCATGGCAGAAAGTATTTTGAAAACCTGAGACAAACATAATTTAGGGTAAAAAGGAGATAGCGTAGGTACTTGTACTAGTATCAATGGGACTGATTTGAAGGCAAAATGGTAGAAGAGGTTTAAGAAATTATTTTGAAGTATTAAACTGTTATGGAATTTATCACAGACCAGGAAAGAAGGTAGTGTGGAGATGGGCTGCCTGAGGCTAATGTCACAAGAGGAGAAGAGCTGAGGTCAGCTAGATATGATGAGATGGAGTGACGGCAGGCGGTATCAAGAACAAGCAGAGGAGAGGAAATGACAGGTCAGGAAGATAATTTTGGTAGCAATACTTAGATTGGATTTGAAGAGTGATCAAGAAGTAATATGATTGGAGGGTGTGGCATGAGGAGATAATATGGCCTTTCTCCATACCAATTCCTTTATGCAAACAAAGCTTCCTCTATGCAAACTGGATCAACATCCTAAATGCAGTTGGACAACCGGGCCTTGTCTGAACCAGTTCATATATTAGAGGATTCAGAACTTATAAAATCTTAACCTGAATAACACATGATAGAAATTAAGGATTATAAATTGTGAGTAGGGCTGATTGCCTCGAAAATGTACCAGAGTGTTGCAATGCTATGAGATTATTCGTGCCATGCTGCCTAGAAGATCCTCCAGTAAAAGGAAAATTAGCAGAAAAACCTCAGGTCAAAAATGGTAGCAGAAGGCTAATCCATCAATTAATTAAATCGCTGCAGATGAACCTTCCTTATTCAAAGGGAGCAGGTAATTTTGCATTACTGTTTTGCACATGTGGGCTTTATTCACTGAAGAAATGTAATTGTCAGTCCAGGTAGTGCTTTACTCCTTGCCTCCCAGCCCCTTAGATTTGCTTCTTAGGCTTAGAAACTAATGTGCGTAGAATGGATGTGTGCAGTAGTAGCTATATTCTTTTCCCCTGATTTATTTGGTCCCATACACGCTGAATACATCAGGCATTTGTTTAAGTGTGCCTTTCTGGGTAACTGTGGACTGGAGCAGTATTGAACTTGGTATAATACGAATCTCTCAATAAATAAAAAATCTCCTACTAAATCTCCCTTTATAAAGGCCGAGAAGAGAGATCTGTAGCATTCCACCTGTGTATGAATCGATTTCAATCAGCCTTTAGGAGGTTTCAGGCTGCGTTAGCTGTAGGATAGCATAGCGCAGCAGCGAAACTGCCCTCACCTCCCTTATTGACAAGTTTGTTATGAAACATGGAATATTTAGATTGAGGAGATTCATCCCAGTGCGGCAAACAACCAGCCCTGTTATCTTCAGTTCAAGTCTATTGTAATGCTATTCGCAAGCACACTATCTTCCCCATTACATGCAACAGGGCACAAACTTCTCCGGATAAAGCCTTTTCTGGAAACTAATTAGCTCTTTAAAGGGGGGCAGGGGGAAGGGAGATATTTGCTGGTTACTTTTCTTTAGAGCAATTTCTGTGTTTAGGAAAATGGGCCAACTTCCCTGTTTCAGAATCCTCTGATTCAGATATGGGCAAGGTGAGAGGTTAGAGGCCTTATTGTTAATGAGAGAGGCAGCCTCTGATTTTTACACTAATTGAAGCATTTACATTTTTCAGCAGAACTAAAATGCAAAACTAACACATTCCTTGGAGATTTATAACCCCACAATGGATTCTCCTATCCTCTCTCCCTTAATTATCCCAAATTATCTGAACTCTCATGAAGAAGAAAGAAATTAATATTAATATTCCATTTAGAATATACTCTAAAATGCAGTAGAAAATGGAGGCAATAATAATGATAAAGAGGGTAGCTGAGATGATTTGGAATATATAATCTTTCTTCTCTCCATTGCAGCTTCCTCATACTAGAGTAAGCCAGGAAAACTCTGTCTTGCATTCATTTAGCAGAGCAATTTTTGTGCTGCATTGACTTCTAGTATATAAGTAAAAGCTTGGTAAAATATTGCTCTGTCTGTTAGAATGTAATATTTTGGCTTTGTGCCTTGATCAGAAAAAAAACTTAAGGATAAAAGAAATTGGATAACTTTTTCTGAAGAGTGCTTGTACATGGGGGGCAAACAGGCAGGTAAGGCTCATCACCGGAGAGCAGACAGGAAAAATAGCAAGAAGAAAAGAGCAGCTATAAATGCTCCATGAACTGAAGCAGAAATTATAGTTTACGTTGAAAGAAAGGAGGGAATTACAGTTATCTGAAGAGCAAACAGTGGGGTCAAATTAATCATACGCTGCAAATGCTGAATACGTAAACATGGGCTGTAGGCCAGAGGAGAGGGTCCGCTTGCATGACAGGGTCGGGCAGAGAGGTGCCATGGGGAGGGCAGAAGAGGAAAAGGAAGAATGTTTCTTCATTTGGAGTATGAGACCAAAGTACCTGATAAACCTCCAGTTAACCACTGACTAACTACTGATGGTGAGTTATAGGTTTGTAAGTGGCCTTTGCCACTCAGAGATGGCTCCCAGCCGCTGCCCCAAATACCTTGCTCCCAACTTTAGGTCATTGGCTTTGGGCTCCCAGTGCCCTGGAAGTTGATAGTTATAAGATAAGAGTGAAGGAGAGGCTTGGTTTTGGTTTAGAAGTGCCCTAAGATGGAAAATAGCCTTGAGAATGGTCCTCAGTGGTGGGACACCATTCACACTGAATGTAAATGTATGCCCAAGTTCAGCTTTAAAACTGAAGGCAGTTACATTTATATAAATTATAAATGTGAGTCCCATAACCACTCCTTCATCTTGGTCTATGTAAATTTGTTCTGTGTGTCCATTACCAGACACTGACTAAGAGGAGACAGAGACTTTCAGAGGACCCATCACTTGTGAGCATCTTGGCTTACAACGGCCTTGGTGTTACGCTGTCAGTTGCATTTAGAACTATGTTATCCCATGAAAGTAATGTTTGATTTCTCAAACAATATTTTGTGTCCAAAATGTAACATTTTAAAGGCAGAAGGGATATAGACTAGCCCCCTGCTGTCCTGTTTTTATAAGCCCTTTCTTTCCTACTGTCTTAGTACAATGTTGGCAGGTTGCTGTAGGAGTAGAAGAGTTCTACCAACGTGAAGCCCATCTGCAAAGCTGGTGCATACGACATCACATACTGGACTTGAGGATGGAGAAAAGACTGTCATATTAAAGAAAAAAACAGCAGAGAACGATATTAAAAACAGTTAACAGACTTGAGACCAGCTGTGAACTAAAAAAGCCATTTTGCTGTGGCTTTTTAGCTTGAAATTACTGTTTTTGTAATGCTTTGCCTGTACTTGCTTTGTTTGCTCAGCTTTCAGAGGCTGAAGACGTGTTTGTAAGAAGTATTGAGACAGGGAGCTAAGTCCAGAAATATATAGGAGCTGTTCACGGTCAACATCCAATACGGCTTGGGGGGTATATGGTACAAGGGACCGGACCAGGCATACTTTCCATTGTAGATGGCCTCACCTCGGCGCTGTCTCCAGGCAATAATACGCAGAAGCTCGAGGGAGGGTGCCGTGGACTTGCTGGGGGCAGGCGCCGCAGCACCACGTGTTGCGACGCTGTAGGTGCGGTGGAGCCAGCCCCTGGATTGAGCGTGGCAGAGGGCCCACAGCACACGTGCAGAATGGCCCGCGGGGACGTGCTGCACCGCACTGTGCGTCGCTGCCACAACCGCCTCGCTGTAGGCGGCCACTCCGGCTCATCGTAGGCTGGTACGGCTGTGGTGTAGCCACAGCCGGGGATGTTGTGGCTCAACATGGTGTGGGGCCATTTTCAGTCTGGAGCATCTGCGAAAGGAGCTTGTGTTTCTCAGCCTTCTGCAACAGGCAAAAATGTTCAGGAAAGAACGCTAGGTCCTAATCCAGTGTTGTGTTGTTCTGTTCAACAGAGTGACATCCAGTCTCAGGCGAAGCAATTCAGTGATCCCGCCTCCTTGGCGTTTAAGAGAGGATGAAAACCAAACCAAACCAAAACGTGCTGCTAAGGATGTTAGTAGTAGCGACAGGGTTTTGGTGTGAATGTGTGTTTTGAAGAGTTACTAGCGAATATGTGACCTTTAAACATAATGGATTGGGGAAACTAGATTTTATTTAATTTAGCCTGGTGTAACAATTTCAATGTTATGCATTGCAAGAACATTTGCAATCCACCATTGAGAAATAGTAATGTGATGGATAAAGCACTGGACTGGGATTTTATTCCAGGCATAGCTGTAGACTTTCTGCACCAATTTGTCCAAGAAAATTAACCGGCCCCCTTACCCAGGATTTTCTTATCTGTGAAAGGAGAATGATAATCCCACAATGCCAGTCTGTGACAAATACATGAATATTACTCATATTTACTAA
Source organism: Chionis minor (assembly GCA_013398295.1). Lineage (NCBI taxonomy): Eukaryota > Metazoa > Chordata > Aves > Charadriiformes > Chionidae > Chionis > Chionis minor. The sequence continues at coordinate 358,825 of VZSF01003427.1, read as the reverse complement.
GCAGTTTCAGATTAAATTTTTCTCTTGTCAAGTTATTTCAGAAAACAGCTATCAAGAAAACCTGACTAAAGAACTGAAAGCTGTTATGTCTAACGTGAATTGGCTGACACATGCTAGTCTGTTGATGTCCCATGATGAGAAATTAAAATAATTTATTTAAATTATTGAACAACTGATTGCTAAAAGTATTGTATGTATGACCAAAGACACCTCTTACTGACTTTATAATCACTGAAAATTTCTGCAGCAGTCATAAAAAATGATGGATCTTAGTTACATTCCTCATTAATTTAGTTCATTAAGTAAGAGACATGAGGCTAAAATGAAACAATTTTATTATTAAAACTATGATTTGATTTCCAAATATCTTTTTGATTTGTTCTGCAGCAAACATTTTATGGATTGCTTTCTTGTTCATCATTTAATGAGCAGCAAACTATTCTGCAAACTGTCACAGAAGAAAATAACACATGAGAGGATGAGGAAAGAAATAAGACCGCACATGCTATAAACTGAACAAAATAAATACAAGGTATCTATGCACGCCCTTTATGACATATCTTTTTCTGTATTGCTCTGGGTGAAAAGAAGTATTCTATGTTTCTTCATGTGAATTGTGATAAGACACCAAGTTTTAGAAGCTGCCTGGTACATTTTCTTAATTTGGAAAAACAAGGCTGTCTGTCTTTTCTCATTCTTGTTTTCATTTCCTCACAGCTATCTCCTGTGCATCACATACAGAGTCTGCAGTGGTCCTCATTTGCAAGAAAAGTGCCACATGTGTGTGCATGATGGTCTGATTGTGAAAGACTTGCCTTCCTTCCCCTTTCTGGAGATCCCGAAGGCCACATTTGTCATACAGTCACTTTGCTATGAGTGTGTAATTAAATGTAAAGCACTTTGGGATGTTCGGCTGTATAAAGTATTGCTATTGAAATTCAAGTTGCTTTTCTGCAGCCAAACACAAAAGGAAAAAACCAAATAAACAGCAACAAAAAACAAATGAAAAGGTTTCTAGGGATAAAAATGTGAACACTGTTAGATAAATAAAACATTAGAAAGAAAGGAAAATACTTCCGGAAAACAAATCAATAAGATAAAAAAAAAGATTTATTTGAGAAAGTTGACAGGCTTGCAGAAATTTCTAGCTTACAAGCTATTTACAGAGAGAAAATATGATGAATCAAGACACAATCATCAAAGTAAAAACCCTAGGTATTAAAATTTTAACTCTAACTTGTAGAGAGTCCAAATCTTTTCCTCTGTGACATAAATTTGCACAGGCAGTAGAAGCTTCCAATTACAGAGTTTCTTCTGTATTTCACATCTTTGCAGATAGTGTTTGTCCTTTTGTAAAATGAGTGTGAGATTCTGTCCTCCCCAATTTATGACTGCTACATGACAAATTAGGAACTGGAATTATTCATAAAACCAGAAAAAAATTAAGGCTTAATGAGCTCATTGGAGGATAGTTCTATTTATTGACTGCAAAATGACATTTTTGCCATGATGAAACAGTGGCAGGATTTACCCTGAGCTGTTGTTCAGCCATGGACTAAACCCCACGTATTACCCTTTTCAGGCAAGTGACCTGACCCTAAGGTTGTAGAAATACAGGCATAATCATGTGTTTTTTCTCTCCATTGGTTCTGGCTGTTCACATCTAATACAACAGAAGAGGGAGCTGCATGGAGGTCTCCCCCTGCCCTCGCACTGCTAAGTAGACAGTCAAAGAACAAATATGACCACATCCTACTCCTCCTTGCTGTTTTTGGAAAGGGAGACTGTTTCTAAAATCAGAGACACTCACCTACTCCTTCTTCCATCCAGATTGTCTTAGAAGGTTACTGCTCCACCTCCACGCAACCTCCTCAGTGGAGGTTACCGTCCCCACAACATCTTCTGAGGGATATTCTATGTCGGGGAGGTTGGGGCGGCTTTTGAAGCAGAGCAGAGGCACACATTGTCTTCTGGCTCCAGCTGTGCCAAGCGCCTCTTTTTTTTATTGAAAGTGTCTGGAAAGGAAGTGAAACTCTAACCAAAACAATTTGGTTAGATATTTTGGCATTAAATACAGTGAGGCATGATGTATACTATGCACATAGTTCCCAGGTAACTTCATAACCAAAGGAATTAATTATCAATAAATGTTCTCTATTAGACTCCTAGCTTAGTTTCAGCCTTCAGTGATGACATCAAAATTCATGTTCTGAAGGTCATGGGTTGCTTTAGCTTTGGTAGCTTTCTCGTACTGGACCATATTGACTCCTCTTTTTATCTCCCAGTGGGTCTGTGCTGAATTGAAACTAATGGGTTGATGGCAGCTCTCTTTACAAAACATTCATTCTTCTCAGTTTTGGATTGTTATGCATTGAAGGCCAAAGAATAACAGAAGTGGGAATTTCCTTTCAATTTTCTAGTTACCCTCTGTACTTTTAGTTATTTCTGATAAAATGTCTCAAATGGTCAATTCGCCTAGTCTTGCATATTTCATGGAAACTAAGTCTTCACCCTGGTTTATGGAATACATAGCAACAAATGCTTCCATGACAGGAGAAACTCAGAGCAAGAAGTTGGACTACCCTTTCATGTTTTCTTAAACTTGCTCAGTTTGGGCTAAAGTGATTCTCCTGGAATTTGATCGTTAGCTCAAGTAATGCTGTTTACTCTCAGTTTATCACTAGGTATCTGATATTTTATTGGTTAGACCTGGCAAATTCCAAATGTTAGCTTTGTGTTTTGCCTTTGATTGCAGAAACGATTCAGTGTATTTGATTTCCTGAAACACATAACTATAACCTATTAAGAAAACATGTCTTGCTGGTTGATCTGCTTCTGCTTTAGACCAAAATGCAGTGGGATGATGAGAAAAGGCCTCAACCGAGCTGAAATTAGAGAGAAAGAAACACATTTGCACCATTGAAGTCTGGATCCATAGAAGGTAGTTTTTACGGTAGCTTTATTTCTCATGTATTTCTAATAACCTTCTCATTTCATCTTATTGTGAGTAAGGGGAGATGATGTACTGCCATGAATGCTAGTGCATGGTCTAAGCTCTAGCTTTCATTATTACTTCCATTATCACAATGGATCTTCATTGGCCTGAATTGCTAACATTCTTATAGGAACGATAAGACTAAAATGGCTCTACCTGTCATTCACTGATGTGTGAATCGACAATCAAATGATTGATCAATTTTTCTGTGCTTCAATAGCTTCTTTCAAGCCACACATCCTGAGTTACTGTATAAAATGCTGCAGTTTCAGCTAAGTTTTCTAAGGGATAGGCAAAGTAAATTAGGCAATTAGACCTAATCTTAGATTTAAAAATTGAAAATCCATCAGCGTCTGTGTCTTGCAAAGAAAATACATTTCAAAATCTGAACAGAAAAAGTATCCTTACAAAAGAAAACTCCCCTAGTCCCGACAGCCTGCCTGTGAATGGCTTTCATGAATTTCTAATATATTTCTCTTTTGTTCATTGTTTCAAAAAACTTTGGACCCTAGAAGCTCTTACTAAGGAGGAGTTTTGAAAGTGGAGTAATAAGAAGTGCTAAATATTTTATTTGTGACTTATGAAAACATGCTTTTGCTTTATGCCTTTAATAGAAAAAAATCATGACAGTTAGCAAAATGATGAGGATTAATGTATGAAAATGTATTGCATGGCAGCTTCTGAGTAATGGATTTATAAACAAGTTTTTTTAATAAATTTTATGTCAAAATGGATTACAAGAAGCTAGCAAATTATTGTTGGCAGATCAAACAGACTACACAGTCTGTGAGTTTTTCTGTAACGTCTGCTGCGTCCTGACTGAGATCACCTAGTCTTCATCTAGTTCCTTCTCTAACGGGAATGTCATGTCACTTTTGTTCACTTCCTTGGTTTAAACTGAAGAGTAAATCAGGTGAATCTCTGAAGAGTTTAATGTAGGAAAAATCCTTCTTGATTTAAGCTAGGCTTCATCCAAAATCTATTTTTCAGTCTATTCAGTCCTTTTTGCAGTTGTTGGTGAACCTACGCCCTTCATGGTGTACAGGTAATGATTCACTTTTAAACACTAATACAACCAGAGTTGTATGTTCTACAGGATCTGTCAAAATTAAGAAGCAATAAAGAGCTGCAGAAGGAAAAAAACCTCCGAAGATAAAGGACAAAAGTGAGGCAGAGACCATCAAAATAGAAAAGTTGAGGCAGACAAAGGCTGTGTAACCATTTTGACAAGCTGACTGGAAGCCACTGTGCTTTATGCTGTGAGGACTTCATCCAAGTTTCACTGGTGGCAGTAGAAAGGCTTCAGTGGGCTTTGATGCAAGCCTAATTCAGCCAATTTATTGAATGATTTCTTCATTTTTGCGACACCAGTCTTGTTGCTGAGCAGGGATGAGGAGGAAGGGGAGAGGGGAGGCCAAAGGAAAGCTGACCACACAGATGTAATGTTGGAGGCATTAGACTGCATGGGGCTGTTCAGCCTCCACAAAGAACCAAACTTATTCCCATGGAAACCAATGTTCGAAGATGAATACATAGCCCTGCTCTCAGCAGCTCCCTTTCCTTTTTCTCTTTTCTTTTCCCTTGGGATGTTTTGTTGTTGTTTTTGGTAAAGAGAAAGAAAGAGGCTCTTCACCTCCAAACAGCTTGAGAAAAGACTTGCAACATTCATTCCACTAATAAGCTGGCAATTAATGCAAAGAGGAATGTCCTGGATTTCTCAAAGAGAAGTATTTTTCAACAAGAGCCAGTCAAGATGTTGACTGGTTTTGTTTCTTTCTTCTTTTTTTTTTTTTTCTTTTTTTTTTTTTTTCTTTCCCCTGGTCTAAATGGGACATACACTTTCTGGAAAAGGGGGCTGCTAAACTGGTGTTGTAAGTCTGCCCCCACGTGTTGGATTTTAACTCTTCAGGACAGAAAGTGCAAGTGAGCTCAATGGAATCCACCAGATGTATTGTGGCACCACCCAGGTACAGACCCTTAGATCTGCTTGGGTTTTTAATTTTGAGTTTTAGGTGCTGATGCATGCGTCGCAATGAGTTACACACAGAGGAAATGCACACAGGCACGCACCATCCATTTGATGTAGCAGATATGGGTCATTATCATTCCTGCGCTAAGTAGATAATGAATTCAAAGGGAATATTACAAAGGTGTTGCTGATGGTATCAGTGTTATAATGTGTTGCAACTATTGACTGACATAAAAAAAGGCAGCCAAAGGTAGGCTGAAAAACAGGGTAATTATGAACTACCCTTTCAGTAAGTAAGGGTAAAATACTCGCAGTCTCAGTAGTCTGAAAGTATTCCTTTGCATTTGGCTTCTTGTGAGGAGAGTTTCTGAGAATAGGAAATGCCGTAGGGAATAGCGTCATATGGGAAATTTCCAGTGTGAGTCAGCATGAAACTGTGCTTAGATGGGGCACGAGTGGTTCTGCAGGCTTTGAAACTAATGAAGCCAGGTCTCCTGCAGGCTTGCATCGGGGGCCGACCGACTTTGGTGTCTCTGAAAGTGATAGTGCCTGCTGAACTTTTGGTGAAACAAGCATCTATAGAAGACCTTTTCTGTCCAAAGGAAGACCTCTTCTATGTGGATCTTTTGGTACCTAAATGATGATCTCATGCTGCAGCCTTTCCTTTAGCAGGGAATAAATTTTGGTTGCTCTCCCGTTTCCCTCTTCAGATAACTGTTTTCACAAAACTTGTAGGAACACAGTTGTCTTTGAGAGCTCTGTCCCTCTATTCCACTTGGCTGACATTAGTCAGTAGGCTCAAAATTATTAGGGAAACCAGCCAGAAAAAATGATTGCCTAAGACTCGTTTCCTTAGGAAACTAGGCTAAAAAGTTAATATTAGCAATGACTCCTGAATTGGAGCCACCGCAGGGGGAATGCAGCATGGCACCATAGCTGTGTATGTTAAAATGCAGTCTAATGTGTCACTCCCATTGTGCTTTCACTGTAAACTTTCTCCTGTGCATTGTTAGCAAGCAAACCTTCCTCCAGCTGCTGTGTGGGTGAACAGTCATAGCCGTGTCCTCAGCAGGGGGGAGTCACAGCGTCTTCGCTCCTTGGCTTGCCTCACCCACTGGTGTTTTTGGGATGTGGACCTCTGCTCACCAGAAAGTGATGAAGACGACACATCCATTTAATCTGAATGTTCCCTGGCCTTCTAAACATTCTGACCTGCATTCAAATTAGCAGTTTTCAATGAGTTTCATCTCTTGTTACTAATTCATTTCCATGGCAAATTTTTTTATAAATTTTTTAAAAGACCTACATGTCCTTCTCCACCTGAGCATATGAGTGTTAATTTGGTTTAATGTATCTATCTGCAGTCCTTAAATTGTTTTTGAATACACTTTTTAAAAGTTTTACGTTTTATTTCCAGATAACGATTTATGGATGTATAGTGTGAGAAATGTATTTTCTCCTGCCATGGGTGGGAACCTGGGTATCCATTGCTGCCTAGGGTCTGCATTTTTATCTGTACTGTGTCATTCATGGTACGTATCCTCCTTACCCCTTCTCAGAACAGTGCTTAAGAAATTATCTTTGCAGAAAAATGAAATGCTCATCTCTGTTTAAGGAAAAAAAAAAAAAAAGGAAAGAAAAGAAAAAACAGATTTCATTGCAGACTCTACCTTCTTCATCACATTTGGTCAGTGATAGTCACCTCGCTGAGATCCATTCAACTCCCAGTGTGTTTTAAGAACTTCTTTATATACTATAGAAAGGCATGTGGCCAAAGCTGTTTGAGCTGAGATTTTTGCTGTGTGAATATGAAGCAGGGCAATGGCATTGTAACTGCTTTCCAGCATCAGCTTATCTTCAGTATTTTGTTTTATCCTGAGGCATTGACCTTTCTATTATCAGCCTCTCTGAAAGGAAGGAGTACAACCATGTCTTGTCTGTATCATCTTGGTTATGGTTTATATGTGGCTCAAAGTTCTGCCAGAAACTTAGTATCATTTTACTGCCTGGTTTTACATTCTGCCTGTGATGTACTAATTATCAGGGTGTGACAGAGCACTTATTTCCTATCATAAACCAGGGCTGTTATCCAGGAATGAAATTTTGTTCACGTCATGAAAGGATGTAACAATATGAAATATTCTCTGAGGGCCACATTCTGATCCTGTTGACATTGATGGGAATGTTACTTTTGTCTTCACTGTGAGAGCCACATAATGAAAGACAATGGCATTACAATGCCTGCTTTTATATTTTTTTTTTTCAAGAAGCATTTCCCCACAGTACTGTGAGCACTGTACAGTTGTACACCTCGGCTGAGTACCTGGTGCAGCACTAGCACAGGATATTTAGTATGCTAGAGAGCCACAGTCTTTGTGGATGTAAATCAGTGTGGTTCCTTTCACACCAGGGGCAGTGTACAGTTTTATATTACAGGGAAATCTTGCTCTCAGCTTCAAGCTGCCATTTCCTTCCCCCTTTAAACAGAAAAAGCAAAGAGACTGCACTTTTAATTCATTCCTAGTAAGGGGAGGTTGGGAGGAAAGAAATAAAACAATTTGGAGACTGTGCAGTAGTTTCCTAGTTCCCTACTAGTAGCACACAGTTAATGCCCATGACTTAATGGGAATACACTTGCACTCAGCTGCACTTGCCTACGGCAGAAGAGATAATGAAGTATTTCTGCTTATACCATCACAAGCCCTCACTTGAACAGCAGAAGCACAAGTAGAGACCAGATTCAAACCAAGAGCAACGGTGAACAGAGTGCAGCCTCCAGCCTGGCCAGGGCTGCTCAACACTGCTCTGGGAGACACTGGGTGTTGTTGGACACTTATGCATCGTGTTAAAGCCCTGCATTGCTGTCAGTATCAGTGTTTTGCATATTCACAGGCTGACGGCTATTTCTTCCTCCTCTGTGCAAAAGATGATAACATTTAAGGACAAGAAAGCTGGTCTTTTTAGCCAAATTCCAGCAGACTGGACAGCCCACAGTGTTCAGAACACGTGTGACGTTACATTACATACACTTCTGGTTATAAGAACAGAATTCAACCGTGAACTCGTTTACATGATTAAAATGAAGCCAGAATGTTCCACCACACTTTTATAGCACTGGAATTCAAATTTTGATCTACAGTTCCAAATCAGTTCTTTTTCTTACTGTTATTCCCCCCCATCCCTTTACCCTCCACCTGGAAGAAAAAAAAAAAAAAAAAAAGTAAAGAAAGTCTTTGCATCTTTTACTTCTGTCTTAAGCATCTCTTTCTGATCTTCTACAGACTGGATCTCAACAATTTTGGAAGGAAATAGATAGTTCTTCTGTTCTACATATCCCATAATTTATTGGCTTCTTGCACCTGTCAAATGTTACATCTCGTCCCTCTGGGAGCATGCCCCCGTTCATGTAACCGTCCTTCCCCTGTAACGAGAGAAAGAGATAAAGTTACAGATGCCAGTTAAGCCATGACTGCTTCTTTGATCTTTCCTAGCTCATTTTTTTATTGGTATGTTTCTTCCTAAGTGTTTTTCCTGTGTAACTTTACTTTCAAAGAGGTCAGCATTTGTTTTGTTTTCTGTAAGCCTGGAGCCCCAGTTCTGCTTGTGCACCAGTGAAAAATGGAAGTGATTCCCCTGATCTCAGCAGATCATGCTGGGTTAAACCTCATCTGCACAAAGTTCTGGTCTCCCTGTCATCTCGTTCAGAAATGAGATCCCTGATTGTGAATAACTCTTCAATGTGTGCTTCAAATCTATCCTGTATTTGAGAAAGCACTCAAATACTTCACTGAATCAGGAACATAGAAAATACTCAATTTTTTAACAGGACTGTTTCATGGTAAAAAAATCAGGTATATTAAAGGAAAAACAGATCCTTACTTATTTTCTGTGGAAGTGATATACCCTTGGTCAGGACTGGATCTCTTCCTAACTGATGTTTTGTCCCTGAAACAGAAGATGAAAGCATGAAGCAGACGTTACTGGGGAGGCCGTTTCCCAGTGCTGTTCAAGAGGCTGGACGTGGTCACCGCCAGCTCTCTTTGCATCACCAAAATGCAAACACTTGGACTCATCTCTGTGCCTTCCAGCCCAGACATTCAGACACCTCAGTAGTAATAAATCCCCAAAAGCACATCGTTAATGCTATTAGCCAAGGCAGGCGTTTTGCACAGCTTGAGCTGGGCATCTAATCTGACCGCTTTCACTTTTGATTCCGATCTTTCTGTCTCCCTCTGGTTCTCCTGTCCTTGCAGCAAGGCGCAGCTGCCCGTGTGAAACGCCAGGAGCCCGTCTGTATTTCTGAAACAGGACCATCGAACCGCAGAACCACAGAGTGGTTAGAGTCGGATGGGACATTAAAGATCATCTATTTCCAACGTCATATCTCCCCCCTTCCCCCCCCCCCCCCCCCCCCNNTCCCCCCCGTCCCCCCCATCCCCGCGTCCCGCCGGTCAGGGCCGAGGCGCAGCGACACCTGCTGGCGGCGCGGCGGGACAGCGGCCCGACTGGCGCCCCGGGCAGCCACCAGCGGGGGGGACCCGCACAGCGCCTCCCGCCCCCGCCGCCAGCACGGAGGCCCTGCCAGGGCATGGGTACACATACGTGCGTGGGGGGGTGGGTGTATATATCCGTATGCGTGTATTTTAACCCTCTGCGAAACGACTTTCTATCTCCTTTCAGCGCGATGTGGCAGAATTTAGGAAATTTCAAAACTCCTTGGTTCAGCTGCGTTTCCCTACGCTTTAACACCCCTACCCCAGGGGAGGTGGCTAGGCGACACAGGCTGGAGGTTCTCGGTGGCGTATGTTTTCTCATCGCAGCCTACAGAACTCTTGTCTTTAAAATATTTCTTGTAGTATCTCTTTGGAAGTACTTATTTTAAAAATGCAAGGAGGATCTGAGAGCTTTCTGCTATGTTTATTCAATCTTCAAACCTCCAAACACTTGAGAATTCGAATTCTTCAGCTAGGCTTAATGAGGCTGGCTCAGAGTAAAGTTATGTGCATAAAAGTCAAGGATAGGAGGCCTTGATGTTATGCATTTTCAGGTGGCTATGGGGTTTTCAATATTAATGTTTATTACTGAACAGTTTAAAGGAGAACTCGGGCTGTACCTTTTCATCAGCGTTGGTTACTTCTTGCCTCGGCGCAAAGGAGCTCTTTGGGGAGGGTCTGGGACGTGGAGGTTTGTTTGTGGAAGCACTGGCAAATCTGAGGGCTCCGTGTCAGCCACTCCAACCTCAAAACTTGCTAAGAGCTACAGCTGTTGGCTCTGTGTAGGTTCACACCGTTAACCATTAAGCTTTTAGGTCAATGACTTTCCCTTTACCTTCATTTTCCAGTTGATAGAACGGGGAAAACCACTTTGGGTGTCTAAAATGACCAGCGTGAAGCATCACTATGAGCTGTACTTTGATCCCTAACACAAAACACAAAAGAATGGCTAAGAAAATTTGACTAAAGGACTTAGAGCCTGGCCATTTCCACATCCCAGTTTGCATCCTTCAGCTGCAGAACAGAATAGTCAGTTCTGCAGGGTATTTTATTTTTTTCTCTTTGTCCCTGCTTTTTCTGGTCCTGAAGAGCATGAGGAGGCCCATTTGCTCGTGACCCTAGCAGTTCTGGGCAATGGGACTGCAGGAAGGACTGCTGGCTTTGTGCTGGAGACCTGAAGACAGGCTCCCATGTGGCTCTGGAGGGGAAATAGTTCAGATAGTCTGGCAAAGACGCACATGAGTGTGGGAACTTTTCAGTGCTGGTCTGAACTAAACCTCTGGGGACTCCTCACAATTAATCTCACAAGCTTCTCGGGGGCTTTCTCCTGACCTCACCCCTGCTCCCATTCACACATACAGTAAGAAAAATTCCTGTTGAGCCACCCTTAGGAAATGTTCAGAAGAAAACGCACCTTTTTTCCCTAGATGTGCTTTTTGCTCTGCTAAAGCAGCCGCTGGACAAAGCCAGGTGCCGTCCTGGCCATGCTACGTGGAGGATTTTGCTGAACCTGTTTAGAGAGCGAGAGTCTCTTCTGGCTTGCCACGGGTGGACAAGGGTGCAACCTTATTCATTTCATTTACATGGTATGAGAAAGGCCTTTGCATCTCTGCTGTGAGAGCAGAGGAACAGGTACCTTTCATTTTTCTAATGATTTTTATGCTGATTTTACTCAGACCTTCAGATGCTTTTTTGCATCTCTGTCTTTATAATTTTGAGCTGGTAAAGCAACTTGGTTACAAAATGCTGACTGCAGGAAACGGAAAATTTTTCCAGAAATATCTCACTTTGATGAAGTAAATATCATGTCATACCCAGATCACTCTCATGAAATTGAGTATTTGTCCTCCACAGCATGGTTTTGGGTTTTACGCTGTGTTGCAATATTCATACTACAATTATAAAAAATGCATAAACATAGAATTGCTTTTGGAATATTTTCTTTCACAGTAAAATAGTAAGATTATTGACTTTTTATCCCCATTCTACTTGAAGGAAAATTGAAGAATCTGAGAATTCCCCACAAAACAGAAATTCCAAATTTTAATTAGCTTTAGTAAAATGACTGTCTTCCCCCGCTTGCATTACAGGATTTTGGAAAGAAAGTCCCTGATGTTTCTTCACAGCGTGTTGGTGAAAAATGGAAAGTCGAAGGACAGGAGAGGGAGGTGTGGTCTGCTGGTGATTTGAAACATAAGCAGGACCCTCCATTCCAGTTTTATCTATAAACCCCTTTCTGGTGTGAGACAGCTGCTGCCTCTGAAGCCTTCTACATATCTCTTGAAATCCCAAGGATCCTTCTTTTTTTAACCCGTATTGTATCCCCATTGCCCTTGAGATCCTATATTACAGCTGCTTTCCCCAGAAGAGGTTGATAAGAATATCTGTTTTGGACCATGTCAGTGTTGGAGAATTGCTGTCAAGCATCAAGAGATGCTCTCTCTCTCTTCCCCTAGGGCTTTAAAGATGCTATTCTAAAATTAAAGTGTTTGGTATAGATAAGATACTTAGGGTTATAATGAGGTCAAGAGTTGCTGGCAGTTTCAGCTATGTTTTTTTTATAAGTTGATCAGATCTCTTGCTGTGTTATTTTCCTTTTTACACAGATAAATATAGACAGACCAGGTAGAGAAACAGTCAGGAACAGGAAGCTTTTGAAAAATATTTGGAAATTATTCTGATTGCATTGTCTGAGTCAAGTTGCCCCATTTGATTATACTGGCATCCTCTGCAATACAATGTGACACGGAATATGTGATGCAACGAGATATGCCCGCCAAAACGCAATGTGCTTTGTTTTAGTCAGAATGTATTAATCTACTTACTGAATAATTGACCCAAAGAGATTCTGTCAAACAGTATTAAATTATTCACTGGATTTCCAAACCAGCAGACAGTGTCCTTTAAATATTTAAGAATAATGTCAAATAATTTTCCACACCAAAAATACTCTTTTTTTCGTGTTTGTTGAGGTTCCCTGGCTCTTCTCTGTTGTTTAAGCAGGGCAGGATAACTAAATAAAAGCCAGGACACCCTTCAGAGGTGCCATGTGTGTGGAAGGGCAGAGGCTCTCCCACCCACCAGCACCCCCAGAAGGAGAAGCAAACGCTCACCTGGTTTGGCTGTCAGACCCCGCCAGATGCCATACCATTAGCACATTTTCACTGCCTCGCCCATGCGTTTTAAAGCAAAACCCAAATTCTCCTCATACATATACATATGCATATATTTTCCCACGTAGCCCGTGCCTCGGCAGCGAGTTCCCCCCGAGAGGGTGCAGCGTTGCAGGCTGCGTGGCCGAGGCTGTGAAGTGCCCTGCTATTCCCTACCCTCCGGCCCCGCAGTACCGCTCGAGGTGTGCATTATGAGATAACAACCTTGCCGGATCAATTTTGGTGTGGAAAATAGGTTTCCTTAAAAAAGGGACACCGGTATAGCAGCATTCAAGTTCTACCAATTACAGTGTCTGACACCTTTCCCCTTGAAGGTTGCATGCTGAACGAGTGCAGGGTATATTTCTGGCTTGTTTAAAAAGGATGAGGACAGGCATCTGATAGCTTACCTTAATTATTCCATTTCCTCCTCCCTATATACATTTCCAAAATCTAATTATAGTGCTTGTGGCCCCTGCTATCAGCCAGTACCCAGAGATTAATATAAAGCCATGGGAAGGACAGCTACCTCCCTCCCTTCATGCTTTCCACAGCATTGTAAATATATTCCAGCAGTCTTTTGATACTAATATTTTGATACATTCATCATTGTGTTAGCATCGGCAGTGAGCAATATTTACAGTTATAAGCTCTTCCAGGACCAACTGTTCATATTACTCCTATTAAGTCCATTCAATTTTCCACCTGAAATAGCACGTTTGTCTAGTCAGTTTGACATCTTTTTTTTTTTCCTTTGGGGGGGGAGAGGGGTGAGATTTGCTTTTAATAACTAGTTTTATTTAATTGTATGTTTTGTTTTTCCCAAAGAATACACTAGGCAATCTGTTATTTATTGTCAATCAACTAAGATGCACTTGGCTGCATTCTTCAGTTTATTATCATAGGGCCTGATAAGGGGACATTTTTGTGTGTATGCATCCGTGTGTGTTGAGGTGCAATTGCTTATCTGTTCTTCTGCAGCTTTATTTAGACTGGAATTTGCTGCAATGTCCTCATGAGCGCAGGAATGCTGTCGAGGGGTGTGCTCTGTGTGCAGTCAGCGGGCAGTGGGCAGCCATCCTCAAGATGTTTGCTATTCCAAGCCACAAGTATTGTCACACTCCCTTCCTTTTTGTAAACAACCAGACTTCGAACCTATTGAATATTCTTTATTTGTCAAAATAAACAAATGCAGTAATGATTCCCTTGTATCTGCTATCCCTTAAAGGTGTGTAGATCCGGCTTTAGGAGACAGCAAACCCTCTGACTCTGCTCAGGCACAGTTTAGTAAGAGGAAGCAAAGCCCAAACAGACAAAAATATATAGGAAATTCTTCTTCATCTTCTTTTTGGTATTATTATTATTGTTACTTAAGGGGCACAGGGACAAATTTTACCAGTATTGAAAATAAACTTTGCAACTCCTGCAAGGACTAAAACTCAGGACTTATGTACGTCTGCAAGCTTTTAATACTAGAGTTTTTATAGACCTGATGCAATGCAGTATTTTGGCACTTTGGAACAGCAACATTAAACCAAGACTTGGCCAAAGAATGCGGTGGTCCATTGGTTTGCCTGACAATTGCCATCCCGTGTCCTCCTCTGCTATAGCCCCTACTGACTGCACAGGGAAATTCACACCCAGAGTGAGAGCTTGTGAGAGACATCTTTCTGTATTAAACTTCCACCTTTTTCTCTCATACTTCCTGTGTACAGAAACACCAGGGTTTGTGCCTGGTTGCACTGTGTGAAGAGCATGTCCAAGACCCCTGTTAGCAGTCGCTGCATGCAGCAGAGGTGATGGACGGAGCTGGTTGGGAAATAAATTGCTGTTTTATGAGAAATTCTGCAGTTGCAGAGGATTTTTCTGTTAAATGGAGCTGGAACAAACAAACAAAGCCATAGTAATTTCCAGGGGGTGAAAAAAAGAAAAAGAAATTAGAGTCATACCAAAGGCTTAACAGAATCAAAATCTTTGATTCTAATTTCAGTGTTTTAAAAATTCTGTGTAACAAATGTACACATATAAAGGAATTAAAACCATAATATTGAAACAGAAAAATCTAAATCTTCTTTTTCAGAAACGATATGCTAGAGCACTCTGATCTTCCTTGGATGGTTAATTTCTCTGCGCTTCAGGTTTCACTTCTGCAGCCTTTTTCCTTGCTGGTCTACTCATATCTCAGGTGGCTCAAGCCCAGGCTTCTCCCTCAGAATGCTGTTCGCAGCATACCTGTTGAACGGGGCAGCACAGAGCTACGGCTATGACTGCTGTTTTGAGAGGGACTTCCTCGAGCAACACCCACCACTGTGGAAGATCAAGCAGATAGGAGAAGTGGCGACGGCGGTGTCCCAGGGACCTGCAGCAGCATGCCCAGGTGGGTGGAGGCTCTCCTCCAGCCCCAGTAGGAAGGAGAAAAGGAAGCGCAAAGGAAGGTCAGAACATGTATCCACTTACCGTTCCCTTGGGCAAAGGATCACAGGTGCTGCACAGACACCCTGCCCCTCCGATGGATCAGAAGGAGAACTTCTCCCCTTCAGCAGGGGGACAGCCCTGAGGCTAAGAGACATCCCCTGTAACCCTGCCATGAAGAGGGTCTTGCAAGTGTCATCCTCTGTCTGTATTTGAATACAAAAAGGTGGAATGACAATTATGCAGCCAATGCCCATTAGAGCTGGGGTAAAAACCTCGTCCTTCAATTTCCAGTCTGAAGCAAGAAAACCCATGTTCTTCCTAGCACAGGCTATGAGGCAGCGCCTATGGTGTGGTGCTCCACCGGTAACATTCATCGTGCGGATGGACATATATACCGTATAGCTTGCATAAACCCAATGAAACGAGTTTGGAAACCTTGTCTTGCCCTGCCTGCCATGCCAGAAGGATGCTGAAATGTTGCTGGCTGTGGGGTAGTCCCGCAAACCAAGCTTTTCAGGAGAAAGCCTGCTAAAGCTTTACAAAAATAAATCACCTTAAACCTCAGGTGCCTCAACACTAGCAGGGCAGGGTGGTGATGTTCCGGGATATAGTCGTGTGTGTGTGTGTGTGTGCGTGTGTGTGCGCGTGTGTGTGTGCGCGTGTGTGTGTGTGTGCGCGCGCGTGTGTGTGTGTGCGTGCTGGTGGGCTAACACCAGCAGGAAGCAAACGTCTTTTGAATGACTTGGTGCCAGAGGGGACATGCACAGCATCCCGAGGCGGCTTCAGCGAGACATCCGACTGATTAGATATTGAGGTCAGGCGCTGAGATACCAAGGTCGTGCCACGTCCTCCTTTCCTCATCCAGCTGGGCCCCGATAAAATAGCAGCTGGTAAGACCACCAATCAGATAAGGTTGCAATTTTCAACAGTCTCAAATTATTGTTGCAGCAAGGGAGGTCCAGATAAGATCAATCAGACGCTTGAACGATTTAGCCATTCCTGATTTTCCCCCCCTCCCCCCCTGCTTCTTTTTCCCATTTTTCTTTCTGAAGACACAGCCTGTCTTATGAATGCGAACGCAGGGAGCACTCCTGGAGTCCCACATCGTCCTCGGAACAAAACGCGAGGGTTGATTTATGGGCTGGATTACTGGATAACGGTAATTCTTTGCTCTTTATGATGTTTTGTCGGAAGGTGCAGTACCTCCAGTCGGAGCAGCAGGATTGCAACGAGGCTTTAACAAAAGGGGTGAGAGAAGGGGGGTGGTGGGGTGGTGAGTACGGCAGCTCCTCTAACACAGCAGTTAATAAGACACCAGCACATTAATCATGTGACAGGTATTGAGTCTAACAGGGCAAGGCAATAGTTTTTAAAAACAGCCAGTTAAGTTACTACCTGGTAGAAAAAGGCTGACTGAATGCCACAGGTTTTATGCCACTATTTGCAATTAAAGTTATTTTTTATCCCTTTTTGACTTTTTTTTTTCTTTTTTTCTGTTTGGAAGTTTGAAAATGCCTTTCTGGACCTGTAAGAAAATAAGAGACAAATCACGCTGGGCTGTAACAGAGGGCTGTGCAGCCCCTTTCCTCTTGACCCGCCGTGCCCCAGGCTGTACCTTGGGCCTTTGCACAGGACCACACGGTGGTCTTCTCCTGCGCCTCCACCCCAAACGCCAGACATGACTGAATTACTCCTGAAGGTCACGGCACAGAAGAGAGACTCCGGTGCTGTGATACAACCAGGATATGTTCCTCCTGTTGGGCTTTATGATCAAAGCAGACCTGATTCTCGGCTGCAGCCTAGAGATGTGGCTCCCCTCTTTCATGTGACTCTCCATGCAGCTTTATCGTACCAGACCACGTATACCTCGTCCTCTTTTATCACCACCTGCCCAATCAGAAGTGGCAAAGTCAAAGGGGAGGAAGAGTTGGGGTAACCCTGATGCACAACTGTGGATGAGCCCACACCTTCTTGGTGTCCTTTATTTAAAGGCATTCCAGTCACTTTAATCCTGCAGTTACTGATGTCCTAATGAAGATTATTTTTCATTGCTAAAACCTGCTCATTAACAGAAATACTATAAAACAAAGGAAGCAAACATTACTAAATTAACCGTTCCCATGATTTTGTAGGCTTTCTGCATGCGCACATGCCCTTCGTTCTGAGCCTTTGTCAGACACCACTCGCCATGACAAGTTGGGAGCATTGGGCAAGACCAAAGCAGGCAGATTAGTCATATCTGACTAGGTAAAGTTTTGTCTTGCTTTCCATAGGACAAATAAAGATTTCCAGGACCATATCTCTTGGCCACTACTGTATAATGAAATAGGCCCTTAAGGTAGGATGCAAAAAGATGTCACCTTTCAAAAAGAATCATAAGAATTGCCTTCCCAGAGGACATCAGAAGTCCATCTTGCTCATTAATTGGTCCCTGACAGTGATCAAAGCCTGATGTTTCAAGGGAAGATAAAAAAAATTATTGTAATAAACAGAGAGAAAAAGGCACCTTGCTCCAATCTGGTGCTATGGGGAAAAAATGTTGTCTTGACTCTGGACTAATCATCAGCAAATGCCAGGCAACAAAAGGTGAACAGCATAATTATGTGGGTCTGCTGCTGAGAATCATAAAATGGAGTTTTCTGTTCAGTGCTGGCAGTGACTACAGTAACTACAGCTTCCAGGGGGTGGCTGTGTTTGCAAGATGCAGCCCATAAATTTGGGAGCTGATCATATAGGTACACCACCAGACTTCCCTGAGAATCATCAATTTCAGGAGGGTTTGTGGTCTAGGCTGAGGAGCTGCCTTTACTCTAGTGGACACGATGCCTGGTGCAACTTGGTAGAGCTTTTTCTGAGCTGGTGTATGTGAGCATTGCTCCTCTAAAGATGAGGAAACCATAGTGATTCTCAGCAGCTGAAGACTTGACCCACAGTTTTCAGATGCTGATTTTTTTTTGCCTTTTAAAGGTTCCAGATTGCATTTGGAGGTCTTTGTGTTAGGCTTTACAGAACTTGAGAAGGTATTTGACAGTGGCAGTGCTGAATAATGGCTGCATGGATTTCATTATGCTAATCAGATTAATTTTTTTCTTTTTTTCTTTTACATATTTTTTGTGTCAAAGAGTTGAGCTGAGACTAAGAAAGATATTCCTAGGAAATAATTTCTCCCGAAAGTTCTGATACATTTTTCTGAAAAATAATTTAAAATTTATTTTATGTTCCCCCAGCTGTTGCCTCTCTGTAATGTCTCTTCACATCATAGCATCAGAATATACTGCAGCTTACAAGGTAACTGAGGGAGATGCCTGAGCTAGTTTTAACTGACTGCTAGTTTGGAATAGCACTGCTGCAGATACATTTCTTCTTATATCTAAGCCAGTTTGAAGCAGTTGGCTATATCTACTTCACAGTGCTGTCTGGGATGTAGATATACACTTCCAACCCTTAGTCAATTAACAGAAAATATTGACAAACACTCTCACACTTTAATATTTGTTTCTCAGTGAAAAATCCTTCCCTAAGTACATTATGGCACAATTTCACTTGTAGCTGAATAAATAGGAATATAACTCATGCAGTCATGTTTGCCACCCATCTCTGTCTCTGCAGAGCTCTATGGGCAAATCCAGGGATGCTCCAGTTCACAAGAGCAGCGTGGTCGGCTGAAGCTGCTGCTGCTGGCCCAGCCACCCACATCCTGGCCAAAGGGATCAATCATGGGATCAAGGATTCGATCTTGGCCCCATTGAACTTGCTGACAAAACTCTCGCTGATCATTTGTGGGACCAAAATATGTATTGCAGCAAACACTCAGAGTGCACAAAGAGTGAGACTGCCTGTTTTCTCTCCCAGAAACAACTGGACTTTGCAGCCAGACTCGCTATGAGCATTGGTGCTTCACTGTGTTGTTCAAAGCCTATGATATAATTATCAAAATTAAGGAAGGTTTCGTTTCTGTTTTTCCACCCTTGGAATTTGGGTTTGCTTTTAGGTGGGTTTTTTTTTCAGCAGAATACAGAAACACAGGGAAACATGAAGTTGTCTTATAATTACCAGAGCACAGATAACTTGTGAAGGGTTTAAGCCCACCTAACTCCCACCCAGTCTGGCTCCATCTCACCTAGAAGCCCTGTCTGCAGTCCAGCCCACTGACTTCCCAGGAGTTCCCTGCAGACACTTGCAAGCGTTAATTTCCTAATTAGCCTGAACACACTATAATGGCTCTATTTTAGTTGTCTATCCATGCTTGGCAGCAGCCGCTGTGGTGCAAAAGGCACTTTTCTTTGAGCCAGAACTGTGGTGCAGTGGAAGCAGAGATGGACAGACAGCTCACCTCCACCTTCTTCCCCAGGGGTGCCTGACATTTCCTGAGGGATTGTGGTGTGACACCACGTAGGCAGGCAGAGGCCCACTGATTCAGGACTGATCCCAAGGGAAGCAGGCACATAACAGCTCCTGCTCCTTCAGTCTCTTCTGTATGGCAAAGGAATATTTGTGACTTAAACCTCAGGAATATCTAGAGTCCTATTTGGTCAGTGGAGACTGAAGGGGTGATTAAATGGATAGATCACCCTCTGGAGACCTGCAAAGGTATCTACTTATTTGCACTTCTAGAAAATGTAGGAATCATCTAGCATCAGAAATCTAAAATTTTCTAAGGTAGTACTTAAATAGGACACTGAAAGTAGATGGATTGGGTTCCACTTTTGGTTAGTAGGCTAACAACTGGTCTAGAATGAAATAAAAATAAAATTAAAAAAAAAAAAAAGAGAGAGAGAAAATTAAATCTTTCAGCAACAAAAGCCACATTGCCTTTTGTCATTCTCAGCTCTTTGAAAATGCCTCAAACTTTCTTTTGGTAATTGCTATGCAAACATTTTTGATGTCTGTGCAAAAACATCTGGAAGCTTACAGTGGCAGCTGGACATAAATATTAAAAGATCAACAAAAACCTGATGTGAATTAGCCATGTGGATAGCCATAAAAACCACAACCACTAAAACTGGCTCTAAGTCTTTGGCTACAAAAGTGGATGCCTTCTCACTTGTTTTTAGTGTGTTTATGAAATGACATTAAAAAAGTGAGTGGTCATGACTAATAGTTGGTGTTTCTTTCATTTTGACCACTCTTAATCAGACTAGAAATTCTCTGGCCTGATTGAATGGGTGGGAAATGTCCCTCACTCCCTCTCAAAGCTCTCTGCCAAATTTTTGGTGTTCTATGTGAAAGTTTTGATTCTGGTTGTGAAACGTGCTTGCAAGCCTCCTTCTCCTGCTGGACACAGCCTGGAATCCCACTCAATTTGTGCTGTGGAATGCAGTGCCGTGGGCAGAGCTGCCTGAGAGTAACTGCCATGGGTGCTCACGACCCTGTGTTACAAGAACAGTGGCTTTGGTGTTCTCGGGTCTCACTCTGGCATTCCCACCGGGGAGATGTGCTGTGAGGAAAGAAATGTGACACTAAGGTCCATCTCACATAGTGCAGCTGAAGGAAAACAGCAAGCTCCATCCAGCTCTCACAATGTCAAAAAGCAACCTAAACCGGTAATTCCATGATTATTTTTCATCTTATGGAGTCTAGTCTCATGACTTTTGAGCCCCTCAAATTGGCAGCATTGCAAATAGCTTTTTTTGAAAGTGGCAAGGACATGAAGACACCTAAATCTCTTCGCTTTATAATGAGTCTGCGGTGCAGATAATCAAAGGTTTTAGAAGCTGACAGGAGTCAAGCTCTCATCTCATTCTTTCTCATTCTTAAATTTTTCTTCCTGGTCTTTTAGCTTTGTTTGCTCTTTCACTGCCGCCTCCAGTGCTATTCACCTCATTCTCAGGAGTGGTCAGCTGCAAGTCGTATATATCCCACCACCCAAGCTGGACTGCTTATGCAGTGGACTTGTTTTTATAAAGGTATTTCTGTTTCTTTATTTTCTTAAGACATATGTAGTGTTTTACCATGGAAAAAGAAATGCTGTAACTGGCTGTTGCCAGTTGCTAACCCACTGGGATATTCTGGATAGGACCAACTGCAAGGTGAACATATTGCTCTAAAAGCCTCTCAAGAATGGAAACACACAGATGTTTGTATTTGATTTCTGCCCTAATATTTGGTGAGGACTCTATAATTTAAATAAAAGGGCTCATTTTTCCCCAATTTAATGTCTTTTTAACAGTGTGGGAATTATAAACATTATAATAATTTTACCACTTTCGTATTTAAAAATATGCCCTCTAAGAATTTACATTCAAGATTTGTTTTTCTTCAGATGTGTAAATAACGCATAGCAATTTGCATCTCATGCATAATTCTTTCTCCTGTTGAATGCAAATTAAAAAATAATAATAATCCAGCCCCCAACCCCTTTCATTTGCCTTCTTTCCCACCTCCTCATATTAATGGCAAGTTAGCTGGCTAATTCTTCCAAGGAGAATTTTGGGGGTTTATGTGTGTTTAAAAAATTATCTGACTGAAGTTTTCTTCCACTGAGTAATAAGAAGCCTAGAGCTGATTAATAGTGTTTCCTTTTCCAGTCCTAATGAACATTTTTCAGGTTTTATGCGTCCCAGATGAACATATTTTGAATAGAGTGTGTGTGTGTATGTGTATGCGTGCATGAGTGCTGCTCTTTCCTGGGATTTATCCAAAATGAATTTAGTTTCTTGGTACCTTGTAGGACAGTATTGATGCTGGCTTAATCAATTCCAATTTGTTGTTAAACCAGAAATGAAGCATTTATCAGGATGAGCCAAGAAGGGCTGAATGGACATTCCACGTTGCTTAGGCTGCTTTGTGAAATTTGCTCCAGGAAGTTGCTGGAGCTCCGAATTAGCAAGAAGCTGTTCTCTGACTTGCATTTACCACCTTGTCTGGATACACCCTCAGGGGGGTTTTGCTCTACAGGTTTCTTGCACTGGCAGTTTCTGTGCCTGCTGATCGGTACCGTGGGTCTCAGCCCACTAAAAATACCTTCTCTGGAGAGTCTTGCTGCCTTCGTAAAAATGCGACCGAAATATCTCATTGAATCATCTTCCTCGGCTCAGACCGGCTCTGCTATTTATGTCTGTAGAGTCACTTCTGCCTCTCCGGCTGCTTCACGCCGACAGCCGGAGCCAGCCTGGGCAGACATGCGGTGGTGCCAGCAGCAGCAGGAGCTCTCTGGGTGGGTGAGAGCCTTCTGCTGGCGCCAAGAGCCCCAGCCCCGGGTGTTGCAAACTCCCCGGCTCCTGGAGGCAGGTGGTGTTCCTGTGATCAGCTCTAAGTGCCGTGGAAAGCGGTGGGTGAGCATTTCCTCCGCTGCCGCCTGATCACAGCGATGCTAATTTTAAGGCAGCGAAGAAGAGCAGGGAGGTGATAGCAGGATGGTCCCAGCTGTTCATCCCAGGGAGGAGAGCAACACTTTTATTCGGAGAGGGAAGACAGGAACTCCTGTTTCACTGCGCAGGCTAGGGGAGTGGGGAGAGGAGAGGAAAACTTTCCCTAGGTTCCTGTTTTGTTTCAGAAAAGTGTTTTCGAAGACTCATCCTCTCTTCCCCTTCTGCAGGTTATATTTAGTTTTAAGCTCTCTTGGCTGCTGCATTGATAGCTCCTTACCATTTCCACTGCAATTAATCAGAGCAGGGTTGATTATGTTTTTGTCTCTGATTGTGTAAATCAGGATCCTTCTGTCTAAAATGAGGTGACCTTTGCTGCCTGGGCCATCCCATCCCATCCCATCCCTCCAGCAAAGCCAGGTGGCCAGGCATGGCTGGATTTGTGCAGGGGCCATGGCTCCCGTGCTGAAATCCTGTGGAGGAGGGCTGAGGCGAAGGACGAGGCAAGCATTGCGGCTTCGATGTGAGGTGCTGTGGGATGGAAGAAGCCACCAGTTTAGGGAGTCTGTTACCTGCTTTCACGCTGCGGTACGAGGAGGAGATGTGAAGGGCTGGAGGGCTCTGCCCTGCCTGCTCTGTGGCACAAGCAGCCTCGTCACTTAGGGTACACTTCTTCAAAAGCTGCTTGAGTACAGTACAGGGTAGTGCTGGTGCAATGCGAACTGAGAAGAAAGAGTATTTTCAGAGAGAAAAATAATATTCACAGTAAAGAAGTGAGAGTCCCAAGGAGCTCCAGGTCCCAGGAGTTGCTTTGAACAGCTACTGGGCTGCTTCCATCCCTGTTTCACAAGGAGCGTCAGGCATGGGAGGTTGGGGAGAGAGCGTAAGGGCTTTGGCCCCTGCCATGGGCCTGTCTGGGTCACCCTGAGGCAGTCAGGCTCCCTCTGAGATCAGTGGTTGTTTTGGGAGAGCATAAGCACAGGAACAGCTGTGAGGATGCGTGACACCTGTGTGTTTGGAGAGGTTAATCAAAAGAACAAACTGTAATTGCAGGAGCCCCCAGCATGGCTGGGCTATAGATACTAGCTTTACTGGCTCTTCAGCATTTGCTCTTTTTCTTAACGCTTCACATCCCATGAATCTGGCTAGAAGATACCTGCCATTTTAGAGTAGGGTGTGCCTGCAAATCTCAAAGCTCTTTCAAAATATGTGTTGAAACTCAGCACTCGTGGGAGTGCCTGTTTCAGAGGTTTGTAGTCTGAGGTGCGGAGGGGTTAAAGTCATTTGCCCAAAGACTTAAGATGCAGAGCTGAGCAGGCGGCAGGGCTGAGGGGTTGCAGTTCTTAATACGCTACTCCAAGCACTTGTCCATAATCCCTCCTTTTCAGTTAGTAGCAAATGATAATTTATAACATTGCCTCTTAGAAAAGTGAGTGGAGTATTGCCCTCCAAAGCAACCCAGGTAGAATCTTCCAGTTAAACCAGCTAAAACTGCAGAAAAGATTTCTGAAGGACAGACGCACTATGCATCTTTTTCTTCCACCTGCCTGAACACTGGGCTGTGTGTTTCTGTTCTGGTTTTAAACAGGACCGCTGAGTTGCAACTCCAGTTCAGCTTGCAGGGTGTAACATTTGGTTTTGCTGTATCTTTGGTGAGCAGATAGCATCCTTAATACACCCTTACTTGTCACGCAACAGTTCTGTAGGCAGAGATGAAAGTAGCCGGAGAGAAAACGTTTCCTTTGCTCACGTAGGAGAAGAGAAGAAACATGATCTTGACCTCTGAAAGTCAGGGACAGCTCTGAGGGTGGGTGACTTGAGCCAGGACTTCTGCTGATCATATAACAACAACACATGCTGGTGCCGCAACATAGACATGGATTAACTCTTCAGAGGGGGATGTGTTTTCCCAGTTGGCACTAAATTGCATGGAGTCCTAATGCCTGTAAAGCTAGAATTAACTGGATAAGGGTATCCTGTATGGTTTGTAATTAGAACTTTTTTTTTTTAATAGGGAAAAAAGGAAGCTGATTCTTAGTAGATTGCATTGCTAAATTTTTGGGTGGAGAAGCAGCAACTCCTTAAGTGAATTACATCTTCAGATGATGTCACAAGGACAATCACTTCAGGGTTTTATTGCTCCCTAAGTAATGTAATGTCTGCCCTTTCCCGGGAATCTAGTTCATCGACAACAGCAGGGGAGCGAAAAATATCATCTGCAGGACATGGTAAACTCACACAAGTAAATGTGGCCATAAACTAGAAGTCAGCTAGTGCATTTACAGATGTTCATTCTAACCGAGACGCAGCTACTGTACCTCAGAGGTCTCACAAATGTAGTGCAGAGGCTGCTTTGCCATGTTGCACGGAGAAGTGATGAAGTCACATGATGCTGTTTTTTCCATCTTTTTTTTTCCTCAGCTGCTAAATTATATTATAATGCACTAAATAGACGCTCAATATTTTCCTTATATAAATTTATCATGTAGCAATTACTGCAGTTAAACTCGGTGCAGATATGTGATTGTAAATGGGAGGTGGCAATCAGTGTAATTAGAAAAGGAAAAGATGTGCCTGCAAAACAGCCTCTGCATTGCAATATTGCCCACACTATAAACACCTTATCACGTGGTGTGTCCCTTCTCAGTTACATAGTGTAAGTCCTGTGTTGATTCAGTCTTGAATTACACAGTAAATCTTGTTTATGAATTTATAGACTGTCCTCTGAAGGCAGAATTGTGCCAGCCTATTTATTTAGAGTCCTCTTTTTACTGCAGCAGCATGCTTTTGAGATGTAATACCTTATGCGCAAAATCCCTGAGTGACAGCAGCTCTGCAAGCTCATGATACTGATAATACATTATATATTATCAATAAAATGTTGCAAGACATGTCCTAGATCTTATTAACATAACTTCAAATTACGGATACAAGTTTGACCTATCTGTTGATGGATTAGAAGCAAAACTTGGATTGTTAAACAGAAGTAAAAAGCTCAGGGCACCATTAAACTGTTTCAAGTAAAATGCCTGTATTGCACCATAAAAAGTCAAAACATACCTGAAAAGTTAGCTGTCCCCCAGGCAACTTACAAAGTTTAAAGAAAACCAGAAACAGTTTTCAAGTCTTTTTTTGTTTTTCAATTATGTTTGCCGTTGCCCTAATATTAATTATGATCCAAATTGCTCCCAGAGACCTTGACTGCCCTAAAATGGTTTGCTCTGTGCCTCTCTCCATCCCCCAAAGCAAAGTGGAGAAAATAAGCTCTGAACTGTCAGGAGAAGTAGACAGTAACCTAACCTTTGGATACCGGGAACGTGTAGGTTGCCTGCCTGTTGTGTCCCATTTCGGAGTTGAGATTCATTATGTCAAGACTAGAGAGTGCAGTGACAAGGACGGTCCAAACAGAGATTTAGAAGTGACTCCTCAGACATGCAGGAGTCTGTGCTGGCAGATTCAGCTGCAGAATTTGGATGTTAGGTCACAAATGGATCTTCTTCAGATTTTCTGAGCAATATCTAGGATGTTTGTGCATGCTTAGGTAGCTTGACTAGTTTTAATTTACGGAGTGGTTGTTTTGTTTTTAGAATTGTGGATCTGTTGCCACATCTCTTTGTTGTGTTCTCTTTGTGTTGGCACTGTTCTCAGTTTGGCAACAGGGAAAAATTTAAGGAAAGTCATTTAAATGACTTGCCTGAAATTACGTAGAAGAACAAGGATAAGGCCAAGGAGAGCTCATACATGCCCTGTTTCCTAGTCTTCTGCTTTATCCTGGAAATATTCCTTTTCTTCCGAGTGTCTTTAAGAGTGGCCTTCTAGGAGGATAAAAAAGGGTCTTTCATACCCCCGCTTCAACAGTTTAAAACATTGAATTTTATTTTTAGGATGTGAACTTCTGGTTTAGGGTGGTGGTGTTTCCTTAGTCTGGTAAAGATAGGAGCTGGAAGGCAAGAAACCCCAAAATGACTGCCTTTTTGCATTATTTCTATAATACAATTTCTGGACCAAGTACAAAACCATGACTGAGAGAAACCTCTTCCATTGACTTGGGAGGGAATGGAGAGAGACGTTTAAAAGAAATGTGTCCAGCTGGTGAGTAAACTGGCACGCACCACTGAGTTGTTAGTAATGTTTATTCTATTAGAGTGGACAGTCTTTTGCTGTTGACGAAAAAGCTAACTCAGTCCATTACACATTAAATTAAGAGAACACACACATGCACCGTAATCACAACTCTCTCTCCCTGAGCACTGATCAGTAATAATTACCTTTTGGGTAGGGGGTGGAAGGAGATAACCTAAATACTTTCAGGTTAATTATTACTCTCCTGTGCTCAGAAACATCCTAGCATTTTAACAACGGCAACCTTTCTGTGCCTGAGGTCCTTTGAGACCTGAAATTGGCAACAACAAAAGAACATATATCTTTGGACAACAGCACTATAAGTCATTCTGCTGCTTTGGTGGCTTTTTTTTTTTTAAAAAAAATATCTCTCCCAGAGTAACGTAAAAAGCTTTCCCTGTGGAGTTTAAAAATGTTAGTTTTCACTCCTGCAGTCTCGTACACTGAATAAATAAAGGCACAAATAAGAGCAGCTTGAGCCCTGCACTGGACTTCCCTTTCTCTTTCTGTTAACCTTAAAGTTCACTGTGCTGAAAACTAATAGCGTCTAGTTGTCAAGAAGCCAGAATAATGACATTTTGTGCCATTATTCTAATGTGTTTTTCACTGTGCATTTTCTTTAATTATTTGCATGAGTAATATCATTATGCATTCATGCCAATACAATTCTGATAATTAATTTACATGATGGCAATTTCTTAATGATTTTGATGTCAAAGTTAATAGCAACATCTGATAGTTGATCTGTCCGTACTAGCATAAATTTAACTTTTAATGTATTAACACCAAAACCAACAGCGGCATCAAATTACATTGGAGAAAAATCAACATCCAGTGGGTAAGAACTTCAGTGGAAATGTCTTGATCCTTACCCAAGGTTTATAGGTTCAAAATAAAACCAAGGCCCCTAGACATGATACATGTCAGATTTTTACTTTATCTTGTTTTATTTATTTATTTACATCAATAATATTATTGATGTCTGATATTTAAGAGATCAAATTATATGACAGCATATAAAAGATGATGTTCCCTTGCCTCCAGCTTGGTGCATACATTCCATATTTTAAATGAAATAATGCATTAATTAAGTTTTTATCTTTGTGGGTCGTTAAGCATGAACTCTAAACTGCTCTGCAGTGGGGGAAATTATAGGACTGGTGTCTGAACCTGAATTTGTATCTTGGTCTGTGATTTCAGTTTGCACTGTGTGATAATAATATCAGCAAAATAAACTTTATGTGGAGGCAAATATTGTTAATATCAATAAAAAAAGAAACAGAGCAATGCATAATTAGGATTGAGATCAATATTTTTAGCACATTTTTGCTATATGGAAGTGATGCATAGATGAAGAGATAATTGCATGTGTAACTACATATATATACACATCTTTGTAAATAGTTGCATGCAAGTATTACAAGACAATTAACACAGTGTAAAACCACATTTTTCAGTCTTTGTCCAGGTGCTCTGAAGATGTCTTTAGAAGTTTATAGGCATTTTTATTGACCAGTTAAATATTTTAGTACACCTTAGTATTGAAAAAACGTATATGAAGCAAATTACGATAACCATAAAATGATGACGGTTGTTTTCCCTTTGTTTTTTTAATCAAAAGTAAAGCCTCACAGAAAGCCTCATTCCATGACACAGTTGCTAACATAGTATTTATTTCCACCCTCTTCAGCCGGTTAAACATATAGATAAGATGTTAAAAACCATTACAAATAAAATTGATCCTACTGTGTATTTCAACCTTTTCCCCAATTGGCTTTTCATCAATGATACCCACCGAGGGAGTGCACATTTCATTTTACATGAGGAGTGAGGAGATAATTATACCGCCTCATTGCTGTACTATGAAGAGCTGCTGCTGCAGACGCAGATCATTTGCCTCTAAAATGCTCTACTTTTCCTTCTTCAGTGTCTACACGCAGGTTGTCTGTCCCTACCTGCTGAGCAAGAAGCCTGTATGCCTGATGGCTTTTAGCCTGTCTTACCCTCGCTCTTAAAAACGTGAGGACACATACAGGCTTGATGCTGAAACCCCCAAACCTCAGAGCTGTCAGTGGGGACTTTTTGCCGTGCCCGTCCTGTGGCGACAAACTTTGCTCCGTCCAGCAACAACTTTTGTTGAATGATTTTCAAGAGTCCTGCTGGTGACAGGGAAGGTGCAGGGAAGTGGCAAAAAGAGGCCAGGGTAGGCGGATGGCTTTCTAAACAGCTGCTTAATCCAGTTTACAAGGAAAGGCTAACTTTGCTCCTAGGGCACAGCTGTCCCAAGGCATGTAAAGCATGCAGCTGACTGGGAGACCTTTGGCACAAGCACCACTCACCCCAGGGAGCCGGCGGCAGCTCAGCCGCTGCTCCCCTTCCTGCCCCGCTGGCTGCCGGATGCTGCCAAGCCAGCGCCCAAAAGGCAACGTGTGGCTCTTGGCACAGAGACAAGACCCGATGACAGGGACTGAAGTCCCAAGGAGGTGGGAAGGGGAAGGGATAGGAGAGGCAGCAGGCAGGGGCAGATGTGGGGCGCAGGAGGCGCCTCTGTTGGGAAGAAATTGTCCTGTGTAAGAGGTCCTCCAGTTATGAGAGCAGATAGTCTACTGCGGGGGGGGGGGGGTTGACATGAGCAAAGCTGTGTCTGGTGCTTTCACCTTTGCAAGAGTGTATAGGAGATCTTTGCCCATGCACGTGTCATCATCTGTGGATGCACACCATCTGTACACCCATGGGCTGAAGTCCTCCTTCCTCCTCTGCCCTTCCCTTCTGGAGAGCGTTCTGGGAACTAATGCTGGTCTGACAATTCCTCACACATGTTTCCGGGAGCTGTACTTCGGAAGAGGCCTGTGGGTGTGATGGATGCACTCCTCCTGTTCGAGCTAGCTGAACTTTGGTCCAGGCAGGTGTTCAGCAAGCAGACCTAAACAAAGGTAATCTCATTGCGTGAGGCTGTCAGTGAGAACTCAGCACCAAAACTAAAAAACCAGTTTGGCTGGAGACTGGACTGATAAGCGGCTGAAACTGCATGAACACACCAGAAAATCTAGCTACAAATTGACCGCTTCACACTATAATTATCTGCAGCCATCAGGGCCTGTTGAGCTGTCCCTCCATGGCAGCTGGCTGTGTGGCAGTGATCTCCCTTGAGCAGGGACACCTCTCAAGGTTACCCCTCGAGGCTGAGAGATCCCCCACCTGACACGAGACAGCGAGTCGTTGGTACGTGAACATTTTTTGCATAGATGTAACATTTAAAATATGTATAGTAAGCTTAAGCAATAATCTTTGTATCCCATGCTAACTTTATGTTTAGTAAATAGTAAAGTATTGACGGCCAATCCATCTGTACTTATTAGATATTTTACATACCTAAATTTAATTATTAAAACTCAATAAACTGACTACTAGATCATACCTGTCTGAGTGAACTCTGACTCTTCTCCTGCGGGAGTGGGATAAGACAGACTTTGTGCACTCATAATTTTAAGCTGTCCTATGCAATGTACCATGAATGTAGGTGTGTGGCTACACAGCTGCAAACTGCTATGAATGTAGTGCTCTGGTGAAGTACAGGAGAAGACCATGGATGAGAAGAGATGTCCGAGAGCCCTTGGACTTCAACCATCCTTTGTCAGGACACACACATCTTGCAGCACATCTAGGTTTTTACACGTAAGATGGGTCCACCTTAATGTTTTGTTCTTAAAAGAGCATTGGGCTGAAGCAGATACTAGACATACAAGTAAAGGCAGTGAGAGTGAAGGTTAGAAAAGAGTCTGATATATGGAATGCAGATTTTTTTGTTATACAGCTTTCATCAAACATGCTTCCTCCTTACACGTTTGTCTGTGCTGAAGATCAGGGGATGCTTTCCACTACCACAATAATTTAATTTCAGAGCCTTTTTGGGAGGGTGGAGAAAGGAAAAGGGCAATTTCTTGCTGTGTAAAATTGCCTTGTATTAATTAAAGACCGTTTTAATAATAAATTTTTAAAATAATAACATTTCACATTATGAGAATTTGAGAAACGGGCAGAATACTAATTGACTGGCCTTTTCCCTTGGCCCACAGAAAGCATGGTTTTTATCTGCTCAAGTTTCTTTTGGAAACAGGTTAGTCAAGAACACATCTTGGGTTTAAGAATAGCTGCTCAACAAGGAACAGCAGTGTAAATGTTATCTTTATTCCAGGTGAGAAGAAAATCTCTTAAAAGCATTTCTGAGTAGTGTTAGCTTTGTGGGTTGATTGTTGGAAGGTGTAAGAAATATGACTGTGATTGTGGTTTGCACACTGAGTGAGTCTCCCCCACAATCCAAATGGCTTCCTTGCGTGTGACATTTCAGAAAACCCTTTTTTTCTTTTTGCCTCTGAGCATGTGGAATGCCTGTGCAGAAAATATTTTTTTTGGTGCAGGGCTTGTCATGAGTTGGACACAACATGTCTGAAACGTAGTGTAGGAGTTCGAAAGGGAGGTTTTAAAAATTCAGAGCTGTCTGATGACTGGGAACATTACTAATGAAAATATGTTGGAGTTTAATGTTGAAACTAAATGTCCCGTAGAAGAGAATGACATTAATTTCTTCCCTCCCCAAAATTCATACTAAAGTTTCCATAGCCTTAAATCTGGCCCAGATAACTTAGCTTCTGAGTCAAAAACTGCTCCCTATGCCTTACATAAACACCCACGCCCAGGCATCTCGTATTATCTTCCATTTCTTCAGTCTGCCAATTATTTGCTACACCCAGTTATTGTGGGCTATCTTAAATTAGCTCCCCAGTGACTCAAACATTTATTAACTGATCAGGTGCTAGGAGTTCAGCGTGTGCAAGAAGGTCTGGGGCCTGGAATGTTGCAATAAAAGCTGTTTAGGACACAGGCGGTGGTCTGTCTGCACCCTGAAGCCTGGCAGAGGCTGCAGGGGTACCACCTGGGGACAGGTGTGTGGCTGGGGTGTCCCTGCCACCCTGAGGTCTTTGGCCGCTTTGGCCATGGGGCTATTGACAACTGCTCTAATACAGGCCTGGCACCTAGATGATTTTTGAGACAATGACTCTCACTGAAGACAGCAGATCCCTTGTCCATCTCCTCTTGGCCATGCTGGCCAGCTGTGCCTACTAAAGCAGCGGGGCCCTCCACCCTTGACCTCCACCGTGGAGATGTGGAGTGCTCCACAGGAGGTGGGATGTGTCTTGTTAGCAGTGTCCCTTTGAGTCATGAAGGCTGAGGGGGATGGCAGCAACAGTCCACTACTGACTTTCTTGAATCAGTTGTGAGCTCAGAGGTGTGACTCTGGATATGATCTAACTGCTTTGGTCCTTACTGCAGAAGTTGGTTCCTGCAAAGGCAGTAATTAGTACGCAGCCTAGCTACTAAGGACAATGCTCTTTGTTTCTCTCCTTGACAGCTAACTCAGGCTGGTTATTAACACAAAAAAAAAAAAAAACCCTCTCACTTTGAAAGTCTTTTTGTTCCCTCCATCCTCCTCCATCCTCCGCCACTACATTTCCTTTGTGGAAACCATGCTGAACCATATTCTGCTGTGACTGCTAAGCCTCTTTCAGGTGATATTTGATGCACTGGTCCAGAAGCCTCAGATGGGACTAAAACGAAAAGAAGCAAGCAGCATGTTTTGGTGGACAAAGCCACTCAGTTCCCATTGCATGTACCGCTGCACATTGAGCTGAGAAAAAGTTTTGCAGGAGAAAGTCTACATCATGTTACAGGGCAGCTTTGTAACAACAGCAAAGTTATTTCCTCTGGTACTTGTTGTTGAACTGGTATTAACCAGGCTGACTGAGTTCTGTAACCATTCAGATGTCTTAAGTCTGCAGACCACAAAGAAATTTCACTGTAACTGGACAGTCACTAATGTCCATTTATTCCACCTCCTTTGTCACCCAAAGCTTTCAGTCATAGAGTTTACTGACTAATTGTACCAAGCAATGTGTTTTTAATACAATGTGTATTTACAGTCTGTAGTACTGGAATACATAAAGCCTTAAAAAATATGCTATGTTTGACTCCTAAATCATATGATTTTACAAGGGGTTGTGTATATTTTTACATCCACTTTAGACTTACACACATACAGTATTTCCAATTGTTTACATATGTTAGAATCTCTTGCATTTAAATAGCTCATTATGCAAATATTTAGGAAATACATGGATATATATTTTTACTGTACCCTCTATTCAATCACAGAACTGGGATTTAATGTCTAAACATTGTCTGCTGAGTTGCATGTGCAGTAATGAATTATGAGTAATTATGTACTATATACAATTATACAACAAAAATTACAGATTCAAAAAATATTAATGTTGGAAAGCCAAGCACTCAAATTTATGGAGCACCAGGGGTAAAGTGTAATCCTAATTCAACCCCTATTTATGCGTGTGTGACTTATAGCATAGCTTTTCCTAGCCACACTCCGGTTGTCCCCCAACTGCTGTCGGCTGTGATGGGTGCGTGACCGTGTCGCAGGCCAAGACTCCAGGCTCCAGCCAAGCCTTGGGATCAGACCAAGGCCAAATTTGCAATGTTTCCCAGACAGGAACTTTTCCCTGGATTTGGTCACCTAAGCAACTGACCTGGCTCAGTGAGCATGTTTCTGATTTTCCCACCCCAACAGCAAGAGCTTGCAGCAAAAGAACGCCCTGCACTAATTCACCTCGCAGTCTAGAGCCATACACCAAGCAGGGCTAATTTTGCATTTGAGGCATTTGAAAGAGCGCTGTGTTCTTGTATAATCAAAGATTGAGCCCGAAGTACATTTTGTTAAAAGGGTTTCTTTTTGACCAGAATATCTTCCACCAGGAAATGCTGCTTTGTCTGAATTGAAATGTTTCGTAGGAACATTTTGTTTGTGATGGTATTTTTGACAGAAAAAAATGTGAGCAATTCAAAATCTGAAGAAGGTATTTCTCACTGCCAGTTGTTTCACTGTAGACCGGATTCTTTTCTCTAGGTATCAGAGCATATATTATTTATATTTACTATTCAGGGATTAAATATTTTCAAATAATCTGCACAATGACCTTTAAGTGTTTCAACCTCATTAATTCTGACATCCAATTTGATTATTAGAAGACTTTGACAAGTTTGGAGTTTAGTACGTACATTCTTTAATGGTCTTCATACATGCAGGCTTTGCTGTATTTTAAGAAAGCAAGGAAATCTCAGAAACTTCATTTCAGGAAAATTTGTAACTGCTATGAGGATGACACCTGATCTAAAAAAAAAAAAATAAAAAAATTGTTCAAGTGGATTAGTTTGCCCAAGTTATAAGCAGCCAAAATAGATTTACAGATTAAGTTGAGTGATGTCAAAAATAGATGTCATCCTTAGTTCTGTCTATTACATTGCAAACAATTTATCCTTGGAATTTTTTTTCTCTGAAAACCATTTACATTTTTAAAATAAAATAATTTATAGAGAATTTGTAACACAAAAAGGGGACATTTGACACCAGGTTTTTTTAGTGTTAGCTGAATCAGTGATGAATATGAAGTATAAAGCTGTCTACAGGCAAAAATTATTTCTTAAGCTAATTCATAGCACGATGCATCCTGCCTTTTATAACAGCCAGACTAAAGAGAAGTGCTCTTAAACTGGGGACAGGTTGGACTACAATAATACTGTTTAGATAAAGATTTCTCAGGGTGCTAAAATGAATCTGATCTGAAATCTTTCATTTCTGGTTCACAAAACATTTTATAACTTCCTGGGGTACTTATGTTAATTGACTTGTAGCTCAGCATATTCTGGCTATAGAAAAATGTAAAGCAAAACGGTGATGAAGGAGACTCTCACGTAGGCAAGCTCCAGGAAATATTTGGAATCTTATTAAAAAGCAATGCTTTCATAACATTTCCTACTAAATAAATAGTATTTGGCTAGTGTCTGACATAACAGATAGGGATGCTTCAAGTCATTACTCAGGTGATGTCTCTGGAGACATTTGGAAACAGGAGTGATCACAGAAGGCGTGCTCAGAAGCATAACCTAGGCAGTAAGAAAGCCACCTCCATACAGGACATTGCAACAAAGACTTGTTTGGCTGTAGGCTTGACTGCTTTTTCTGGGAAGTATTAATTGGCTAGGTAAAAGACATCACACTGGTTTTCCATGACCCTTAGCCTAAGGTAGCCACAACCCCTTCCAAGCTTTTTTACATCCACTTCTCTACTAGCTGCTTGTTGTGGATCTTAATAGAGAAATCAGCTTCTGATCTTCCGAGGATTGAGATTCTTCCACAACTTTCCTACAGACATGTTGAGGGGAAAGAGAGTCAAGATGGATTATGAGTTGAATCTCAATGCGTTTATGAAAGGGATTATAGACCAGCTAACCGCACAATAACAGCCAGCTCTGGTTTGTTCCAGGGTTTCTTTTGCTTGCCCAATCAGACTTGTCCAAACTCAAAAGGACTAATGACTTTTCAAAAGCTTCAGGCTCTTTTTGGAGGCCAGTAAAAGCTATCTGAGATGTGGGTTCTTGTTGCTAAGATGCAGGCCCAGAGGTCAGATGTGCCAGTCTTCACTCAAACATCATTGAGGTGCTGTGTCTTCTGCTGGCTTCTTCTCCTAGTCCTACCTCAGTCTCATGGTGGGGTACTGGGAGAGTCAAGCCATATACACATCACATTTTCTCATCTAAACCAATGTAAGAATAATTCCATAAGCCACTGTTAGGAATGCGGCGATGGGAAACGGCTCTGAATAAAGTGTGGTAGATGTGCAAATCATGATTCCAGTAAGCCTGCAATACAGAATCTGGTGCTTGGAAGGCATCGACCCAAGCATTTCTACAGCCTCAGATTGCCCTGTTTAAACTTAAGAAACCCATTCTGCTCCCCCGGCCCCCTCTTGTGCCACTGCCACACACAAGCTCTGCGTCAGGTGGGAAGACTTTAAAAAGAAAAAAAGAAAAAGAAAAAGAAAAAGAAAAAGAAAAAGAAAAAGAAAAAGAAAAAGAAAAAGAAAAAGAAAAAGAAAAAGAAAAAGAAAAAGAAAAAGAAAAAGAAAAAGGCAGGCAAAAGAAGAGACACACCTGTGCATTTCACATGTGTTTTTCCACCTACCCCCTGCCATATAGCTACAAAAATGTTGTGTTTATTTAAATATAAATAAATACACTTTTTTATCGCTGCAACTTGTAAATAGGAAATGAAGTCACAATCCTCGAAATTATAATGGCAGGCACACAAAGACACAGTTGCTGGCACGGAATTCAATTAACAGATAGCAATCACCCTTGGGTGACTGTGTGAGGTGGAAATATACAGGCATGCTAATAAGTAATATCTTAAAGCCAAGGCGTTTATCAGCCAGCAGCCAGACATGGGCATAAGTGTGGGCAGACAGCACTGCTCTGGGATATTTAATAAAACCCGCTCTCTTCATTTGAGGATTTGTGTTTAATCATTTGGTAACATTTTAGAAACATCCAGGCTGGGAAGCTTCTCAAATGGAACTGCTTAGGTCAGAAAACGTAGAGACTTATTTACTGATACTAAAATAGCTGAAGGAACAGAGTGGATTCTAGGTAATATTAACAAAATTCTTTGTTGCCATCTTTTTGACCTTTTAAGTTTCTGGGGTATGCCTGCTACGTGAATCACAGCCTTATCTGGAAAAACATGCAGAAGGCGTTCATTAATACTGGGAAAGCAAATGATTGAACTGCTGTTTAAAATAAAATTTTTAACTCTTTTTTGCTTGGTTGAAAGCCTAAAGCTAAAATAGTTTTCTTCTAGGCTCCTTGAACTTTAATTTGCGTTGCATTTTGGGCCTTCAAAGGCTTCAGGCACGCCAAGATTTGTCATCCACTGAAAGATGTTCAATTCGAACTTTTTCATCAAGGCTCTTTTTGTGCTACAGCAGTCGGGTGAATTCACAGGACTGTTTTGCATGTCTAAATACCGCTGCTTGGAGGAAACGCAAATCCCGAAGCAAAGTCATGGGTTTCTTTAAAGGAAGGCAGTTCAACTCAGTAAGATATTTGTTAGCAGCTTCATGTGGAAGAAATGTAAGGCATGGTGCTAGTACATTCTTGGAACTCTCTAGGGTTAAAGCATTCATCAAATGAAAGCAGATTGGGGCAGGACAAATGGAGGCCAGCCAGCCTAGTCATGGGATGAGCGGGAAGCAGCATATGTCAGCCATTATCAAGGAAGGCTTTTGGCTAGGAAGCAGATGGTGGTGCAGTGATGCATCCTCTGGTCATCAGCTCTGCCCCTGCAACTGGGTTGGTGGCAGCGGGAAGGCTGTGGTGCTTCCACTCCTACCCCAAGCGTGGGAAGCACCCCTCTGAGCTTGTCTCCTCTGGAGACCACGTTGTCCCTCTCAGTAGCGTAACTGCCTACTTTGCTTCAGTTTAAACATTTCTGATGTCCCTGCAGGCTCCACTGGTCACCAACAGCTACACAGCAGCTACAGTGGTGGGGTGATTGATTTGCACCGAATCCTAGTAATTTCGTTTTGTCAAAGAAATCACAAAAGACTGGGGGGGGGCCCTGCAACAAATGTTAAAGACAGGCTGCGGACATTCTACGAGCACCCTCGAGCAGGTACTGTCAGTAGCTGCTCCTTTTCCCTGGGGATTCACGCGATCCTCAAATGGGTGGCCAGAGCCTCCTCTGCCAGCCATTTCCCACACGGCTGGCACGCAGCCCAGCCTGGGCTGTGCTCAGGAAGCTGTAAAGTGGCTCTGAATAGCTGCTGTGAAGCCGTCCCTGCGCTGCTCCTGTCACAAAGAGTTTTCAGTGCCCGCCTTGCTAATGGATGGGTTTCTCCTATACAGAGTGCCGAACAATGCGGTGATACATTCAGGTTTTATTAGTGTGAGTTTAGCGTGGCCGCATTATTCATAATGGCACCACCACAAGAGAACTGCACAGTTCATCCCAAACGGGAGACCATAAATCCTGTAAGCCACGCAGCACCGTCGAATGGTGTGTTTTCACCACTTATTTTGCAGGAAAGCTATTTGTATTCCCTCTGTATGTAAACCCAAGCTGTCTTAATATTGCGAGCCCAAACTGTGTTGGAGGAGGTAATAACAACAAAAAAAATTGCAACCAGCACATTTCGGAAAACCCAGTCATAACTCCGCGATACCAAGGCTGGGCACCCACTGCCGAGGATGAGGGGAGCGGGTGCCGTAGCAGGGTGGCGTGCCAGCCCAGTCACGCTGCCGGAGGGACCCAGCCCTTGCCCATCTGCCATTTGGGGCAATGGAGCCCTGCGGTTTCTCCAGGCTGAACATCGGTCTCCTTTGCTGCGAAGCGTGCACGTGCAGATCGCTGTGAGTGTGGGGCAAGGAGAGACTTTCTGCTGGCTTTCTGCTCGCTTGGTCTCCTTTTGGAAACAGCAGCTGCAACAGCGGGGCATGTGAAGTACTCTCAGTGGAGATACATTAGTGGGCAGAGTGTAGGTGAGTTGCCTGGAAGTTCAAGACAATTTTAATTCACTGTGATGAGGACATATCACCTGCCTGACATCAGTCAGGCTTTGCAGGCGTCAGGAAGCAGTTCAAGCTATATGTCGATTTGCTGCCACGCTTTCCTACGGAGGCTGTCACCGAGGGAGCCAGCCCACGTTCACAACGAGAGCCAGCGGCTGCTCGGGACGAGCCAGGCTGGAGCGGCTGCCTCACGTCACATAGGCACCAGGTGAATGCTGGAGAGACGGAGCTGACTTTTGCGTGCTTCTGCACTCGGCCTAGTGACCCAGAAACGAAGGGCTACACAAGCTACTACCAGTCTTTTCAGCCACCGCCTCTTGTAAAAGTTGTGCCCTGCTCCAGCAGCCTTCTCAGGGCCTGGAAGATGGGCAGTGCCTGCCCCCTCATCGCCCACGGCCTGAACACTTTTTCTGTGATACCGCACAGCACTCATGAAAAGAAATGTTCATTAGAAGAACTGTCTATATTCTAGAGGGCGAGTGTTATTAGTTGATTCAGACATGATGGCTCAGTAGGAAATACTGTCTGAATTTGTGGACACCCTCCCCTTTCTCTCCTGCATCCGCATCCTTTCGGGTACAGCCACTAGAGTAATTAACCTGGGCTGATAAAGCAACCTCTGATTTCCCAAGACTTA
Organism: Chionis minor; assembly: GCA_013398295.1. Taxonomy (NCBI): domain Eukaryota; kingdom Metazoa; phylum Chordata; class Aves; order Charadriiformes; family Chionidae; genus Chionis; species Chionis minor. Next base: position 320,260 of record VZSF01003427.1, on the reverse strand, counting down.
CATCTGAAGCAAGCTCTCTGCACTCCTCCAGTGACTTCATTTGCTGTTGGTATTGACACTGGAAATGCTGACAGCAGCTACTAAAGGTTAAGCACGTTTCTAGAAAATCAATAGCATGATGCCCCTTTCTCCCTCTCCCTCAGCTTCTGAGGGGGAAAATGGCCCCTAGGTACATGAAGAATATAAGTTAACTCCAACGTAGAACACATGCATTTATGCAAGAGGCTTAAAGGATATCTTTTACCATCCTAGTACAGCGATGCTCCTCTTCATTCAGTGCTTGGAAGAGTGACTGAGGCTTCTGCGGGGTTGGTTATTATGCAGGGCATGTGTTTAAAACGTTAAGTACCTTGATTGTCTCTCACATAGCTAGTGCTGTCAGCAGTTTGCACAGTGCTTTTATGTGTCTTTTTCCTCTCTGAGATACCTGTGTTCAGTTCAGAACTGATTCTGCTTCTGAAGCAATTCATTAAACATCTTCAGTGCGCCACTTCTGTGAAGAGGTCAATTTGTTCCTTTTGCCTAGCGATGCAAAACTCTGGGCTTCAGTTGGTAAACGCAAGTATTAGATGCATTTCTCACCGTTTGACTTATGCTTTCCTTCAATCTATCCTTCTAGTGATCCCTTCCTTTAACACAGGCATTTATTATTCAGGATACATGGAGACTGGTGCTACCGTATCAGTCTAGGGCAGGTGCAGTTGGGTAGCCTGGCACGTGCACACTCCTCTGTTCACCCTCTTCCAGAGAAGACATTTTTCAAAGGAAAGTACCTGTTTCTTTCTCTTATGTTCCTTTGTCTTTCCTGCAAGGTACCAAGGAGGTAGTGGGTTGATACACACTCATGTGATAAAGTTCCTGGAGCGCAACGACACTGAAGATGTTTCCTAATGCAGCTCATGCACGGGCTGGTGGATACCTGTGGGCTGTCTCTGGCTTTTGGTCCTCTCTGAGGTGGCCTTGCTGGTGGCTAAAAATAGGACTCTGGGAAGGATTCCTGTCCCTGAAACCAATTTTGTAAGGTTTTTTCCTTGCTTTACTGCTTGAAGATATTTATCAACCATTGGAACAGGCTGCCCAGGGAGGTGGTGGAATCGCCGTCCCTGGAGGTATTTAAAAGACAGGTAGACGTGGTGCTGAGGGACATGGTTTAGGGGTGGTTCTGGCATAGGTTTATGGTTGGACTCGATGATCTTGAAGGTCTCTTCTGACACAAGTGATTCTATGATTCTATGATTCTAAGAGTGGATTGATCCGTAAGTCTTCGTGAGGCGTTACCTGTAACATTCCAACAATTCCCATGTTCCCACAGTGCCCACCCTCCCCCCCTCCCCAAACCANCCCTCCCACCCTGCCAAATCCAACAATACAACAGCTGTTGGGTTTTTTGTTTGTTTGTTTTGTTTTGTTTTAATATCTGGATATTTATGACATGTAAATTGACTTGGATCACATCTGCACATACTAGACATAATAGGATTATTATTAAAAACAATTTTAGTATGGATGGAGGTGGACCAAAAGTAAACTTTGCCTTGATCTTGTGAGGGTCCTGGGTAAACAGGGTTTTTCCCTTTTTTCCATAATTCTTGCCATTGTTCTGGGGTTACTTTCTTTTTGCTGTTGCAGGTAAGAATACGGCTCATGGTATTTGGCTAGCCCACCAGTTCTGGAGGGAGTACATTTGTTGAAATAAAAAATTGGTAGGCCTTTATAAAGTTATCCAGAGGACCTTGGTCAATATTTAATAAGTAGGCTTAGGACTGAAGTAGGCTAGATCCTGAAGTAAATGGGACCATTTCTATTGAAATGTCAAATATATTAATTAAACTGTCATGCAAAGACAAGCATGGACATATGGAGTTGATTTCTTTGGTTAAATTCTTATATTGCCTATTGCAGTAGAAACAGCTTTTTTGGGAAGATTTTTATTTAATTTAAGTGATTGAATATAATTTTCTGGGCTGTATTTTGCGTACCATATAGTTTTTATTTGGGAACCATTTTTTTTTTTTTACTTTTTAATTTTTTTTTTTTAGACAAAGTGAACCTGTGAATTTAATAGGCAAAACAGATTGCAAAAAGTACCTGGAGAGTACAAAACAGTGGGAGCTTCAGAAGCAACAGACTTTCAGAGCTAGTAGCTTGTGAAAACTTTGCAATTATATTCCTCCTGATATACTAGTATTTTCTTTCATTGTTTTATCATACACACTGCAGAAGCATGTGCTTGAATCACTAAACATGTCCGGTTTTCAAGGATGCTGACCCCCTCGTTATTCTTTGTTTTGATTTAGATGAAATATTTTCAGCCTGTGGTTCATTTCCAACCAAACAAAACCAAAAAAGCCCGAACAGTAAGTGATGCCTCGCATTTCCTGTTGGAAAACATTTCAAAAGCTCATAAAATGTCTCCAGCCTATACAATATATCATGTCATATTAATTTATAGTAGTCAATGAACAGTCGGAAATGGCGAAGGAGAGAGATGGAGAGCCTATAATATTCTGCTTTATTCAGAACTGTATATCAGAGGGCTTTTTTTTTCCTTTACACATAACTCGGGCACAGGCCCTCCTCTTCCTTGCTTCAGGAAAAAAAAGAAAGAAAGAAAAAGTCCGCATATTTGTATTATATTATGTTTTCCAAGTAGCAAATTCCCTCTGCCAACTATCTGTGGGTGTGCAGCCCTTCGTCGGGAACATGCTGTATCTTCTGAGATCCTGTGTTTGCGATATCACAGTGCTTTTGCTCTGCAAAGCCATGAATGGGCCCATTATGAGGGGCCGCTAGATAATTAAGATTCTGAGAGGGGTAGGCTGCTAAAAGCGTGTTTAGTGAGGAAATTACAAGGCCAATAAAAAAAAATGTCTTTGCAAGTTCCGATTGTATTCTTTTCTTCTGTGGGTCTAATTTTTCAAGGTCTGGCTGGATCATGTTGAGGTTTTCTTTCATCCCTTTTTTTTCTCTCCACAACAGGAGTTGAGGCTGGAATCTAAGTCCAAGTTAATGAAGCTACCTCAAAGTTGAGAAGGAAAAGAATAAACCACTGCTCTGAGGCACAGACCACTGGAGATTCCTATTTCAAACCCTGCCTCTGCCACTCACTGGATTTATTTGATTTGGGAACAAGATAAGAATTCACAACATCTGATTTGTAGAAATAACCTGGAGGAAGGAAAAACAGTCAGAAATACTAATTTCAGATATCATTTTCATCTCTCGGTTTCCTAATAGTCTTTCACAGCTCTAATAGCATTAACCAAATATAAAGCCCAGACTTTGGGGAAGTTATGCACTGACTGACAAATGCATCTCCAAATAGCCCACAGTTCAGCACTTCTTATTCTGTCAATACTCTGTGACCAGGGAAGGTCTGGAGCATAATTCTGTCCCAGTTATTCATCTTCTCCCTTGCTCTCTCTACCCGTCGCCCCTCAACCCCCCAGTAAGAAATACACCTGGCAATTCATTCCTGATTTCCCAGGGGTGTTATTCATGCCAGTTTATTTATGTATTTGCTATTCAAGTACAAACTATTGAAGTTCCTTGTGGTAACCTGCAAATCAAACTGATAGAGGCAGAGGGCTGGCTGTCACACCAAGTACTGTAGAGCTGAACACAGGCATCACGGCTGCTATTGCCCCCTAAGTCAGGGGGTGGGAGGAAAAATTCAGACTGCCTGATGCTCCGGACGACGCAGGCCTTGGCTAGAGTTGGTAGAGAGAAGTAGTCAGCGTCCTTAAATTAAGCAAAGTCTCTGCTATAAATGCCTAACTGGCAGTGGAGCAGCTTCCCCTATTGACTGCTCTGGCGTCTTCTTTCTTTGGTGCTGGTAACGTATCATTGGCTGACAACGGGTGTATATTTATGGCTAATTCTTTCGCACACTCAAAATTTGGGCTTCAGATTTGTGTTCATTAAAGCCAGGGTGGTGTATGTACATGCGAGGGCAGGGCCACCACGCCATTTATCCATTGCCTCCCCCAGGCGCAGTGGTGCAGCCAGGGCTTTCAGCACAGCCCTTGGTGGTGACCCCCTACGGCCAAGGGGGACCAGGAGGCAGCAGCTTGTGGCTCTCAGCACCGGACAACCCAAGGAAGGTTTGTGGGGAGAGTATGTGTCCTGCAGGTAATGGTGTGGGGGAGATACGGCAGCCCCCCAAACCAAACACACAATGGGTATTGTCTATGGTGACCATGGCCACACTTTCTCTGGAACACAAAACACCGTTCCCCCTACAAAGGTTCAGACACACGTGCTGCCTGTTGCCACACAGTCAGAATCTGGGCTTCAAGTTTTGTGTTGATATTTATTAGGATTGCATTTTAATATTTTTCTGCAGAATCTTGTTCTGCACGCCTTCACAAGGACTTAATTGTTGTCAACAGGTCACTTAATACAACTGTGTTTTAGCATGTTAGCATAATAATTTATTGTGTTAAAGTGTCAGAACTGCAACTAGGAGAAATCTATATTAAAGCTGAGGAGAAGGACAAATTTGACTTGGAATATGGTCAACTGCAAAATAAAAAGCTTCTCTAATATAGCACTTGTTTCTAAGCTCCCTTCTTCCTATTCCTGACTTTTTCACCAGTATTTCTGATAATTTATATGCATCCATGTTACATAGTCCTTTGTTACTGTGAAAAACCTACACAAATGAGGTTCAGTGATTACACAGAGGAGGAAGTGAAATTCTTGGCAAATGCTTAAAGAAATCAAATCAAAAGAGTTGTCATTTTTCTTTATTGACTTAGTATTGTTCCCTTTCACAGCGAAGGATAAAAATGTGATTTTGAAATTGTTGTGTTCCTTTGCATGGTATATTGGTTTCTATATGGTAGGAATCTCAGTGGGAATATGCCGATTTACACTAGCAGAAGTCCTAGTTACGTATTTGAATGCCATCTTGCTATGGTATCTTGGTAGAGAGATAAAAAAATGTTTTTCACGTGACCTTGTCTCTTCTGCATAACTCGAATGTTGTTGCCACTCCAGGAGGGTTTATTGGTGAGAAATGTTTGAGCTTTAAATGGATTCTTAATTTTGAAAAGGACCCATTTTTTTTAATGTGTTGAAAACCGGGATTAGATCCAAACACCTCTGAAACTTGTGGAGATTCAAACTTGGATCTAGATTGAATTGTGCAACTTAAATATATATCTAATATATAGACAATTCAGTGTGCAGAGTGTACTTGAACATACATGTATACATACACATAGACACAACACACGTATATTGATACATACCCACACAAATTTATGTATCTTGCTTCAGAGTTGTACATGGAAATAATAAGTAACATTTATCTTCCACCGGAATTCCATCAGTGTTGACTAAGTTTCCTAAAAAAAGAATTCAAATTTTAGAAGTTTTTAAAATCATTTCTTGAGTAGCTAAAGAAGATACTGATGGAAAACAAGTCAAAGGAACCAACTGCGTTTTTTTTGAAAATATCTCTCACTGCCCAGAAGCTAGGCTTTAGACAGGTCTAAATTGCTTCTACATAACTAGGGTATTTTTAAATGTTCGTTAGTTCCTTATCATTGTTCTGTACTAATGTCAATATAAGATTTTGATTTGAGGATGACCATAATATAAAGGAGGACCCTTTTTATGTGCCTAATGCAAAGTAAGTAATTTAAATGCTGGAAGTGTGAATCAGTGATTGGCAGGAGGAGGGAAAGGATGTTGTGTGGGCTGGATGGCAAAGCAGGGAATCAAAATGTGGAAACGAAGTAGACGTAGAAACATTCTGGTTGTTTTGGAGAAAATCACTGTCTGATTCTTGGTTTTGCAGAAACAAAGGCAGGGTGGCCTGGATTCGAATCCTGTTTTACCAGCAAATCCAGTGTTCAGGATCATTTGCATAAGCAATTCCAGCTTTGGCTCGCGTCTGTTCTGAATAAGCAGTTAAGCAGTTTGGGTATTTTTCAGTTCCCTGTGGGCTGGCAGAGAAAAGATATGCAGCACAGAGGACTGAAGGAAATGATTTGTTTAACTTCTGCTAGCCTGTGTGGATGCATCTCCCTGAAAGTAGCGATGTTCAGCCACGCTCGTTCCCAGTACTGACTGGTGTACCTGGCAGAAAATGCTGCTCTCGCAGAGGGAAGATATTGGGTGCTCAGTGCTTTGAACACCTATTTACAAAGGTTTTAAGTAACTTAGGAACAGATTAGAGCTGTCTCCTAAAAACTGTGAGGGCTCTGAAGCTGGTGCGGGTTCCAGTTTGGCGAGGGGGCGTCCAGCTGACAGGAGAAACAGGGAAAGTAGCCAAGCTTTCCTCTCCAAACCCTCATCTATAAGCTGATGCTAAACCTCTGCTGTACTGCAGACTCTTCCTATGTGAGTCTCCAAATGTATAGTTAGCACCCAAAATCCCAGAAGCTAGTGCAACTGACTTTCATCAGCAGGTTTATGGACATGGGGCTTTTTGGGTTTGGGTTTTTTCTTCCATCTAGATGTGAGTTTAGAGCAGGACACAAGCCCTTAAAATGGAGAAAAGCAACCTTCAGATTCATTTTCTCTCTCACCCATGGACACATGCAAGTTTAAAAAAAAAGTTGACTGTGCTGTTGAGGAAGTACAAGGCCTGGTGTTTATTGTTTTTAAAAGGCAGAGATTCGGTTAATGCCAGCACTCCGAAGAGCCAGACAAGACTGCATCCCCCTGGTGCAAAGTGCCCTGCAAACACAAGGTAGGAGACAGCTCCTGCCCCCAGGAATTTTCCTTCCTGTTCTGTTCTTAACCTGCCCAGAGGGAAGATATCTTGCCTGAGGCAATGGAAGGCACGAGCTGGAAAGCTGAGAGAACGCAGATCTCCAGCCTGCACCTTTCACGATGAGCTTTGCTCTGGATTGCTTACCGTTTTGCCACAGCAGCACTCTGCTGCACTAATTGGGATTAGGTCCCCATTGCACTTAATGCTTCCTGAGCACAGAGGAGGAAGCAAACCCAGTCATGAAAAGCTCGACAATTGTAGCTGCTTAATTGATGGGGTTATTTTAAATCCAGTCAGTTAAACTGCTGCGGACGCCCTTTATTATAGCCTAGGCAATTTTATTTCAAGTTAGCTTTAATCAATTAGGAATTGATTTCAGCTAAGTCGGTATAGGAACATCTGATCTGGTTTAACAAAATTGCTTTTAGAGAAGTGAAATGGGTGCAAATTCAGCATGGGCCCAAGGAAGGCTTTCTCTTTTTGCTTGCTAATGATCAGGTAGAGGTTGTCCTAGTAAAACCCCAGATCCTGCACAGCCACAGCAGATCCTACCCTGGTCTTAAGCCCTGGCGAGATAAAATGTACAGAAAGGGAGGTAAGAGGGGTTTTCTGAATGAAGGACTCTCTCCTCAGCAACTTGACCCACAAGCACACCCTCACCCCTACTGCACCGGACAGTGGAGGGGGTGTGGGAACAGCAAGCAAGGTGCGAGCGAAGAGCTTTGCTGACTGCCCTGCCCAGGCTGTGGCTCCCCCAGCCACCGAGGCTGCAAAACATTTCGGTCTTGCTCCAAGTGTTTGCGATGCAGTTGTTTTCTGCCAGGCTAGTGTTTTAAAGAGGTTTGCAAAGGTGGCTGAGCTGGAAGGGTGGCTGGGGAGTTTGGCTGGGAGCAGGTAGAGGAAGCAGGGGCTCCACTTCTTGGCAGAGGTGAAGCACTATGTTATGAAAATGGAAATGCCAAGAGAACTGAGAATTATCAATGGCAAATGTCGAGATCTGACCAATTTCTAATGCTGTCTCACCTTCGGGACTATGAAACATTGGCAAGGTTATATTATTTTGATGGTTTTTTTCCCCAAGAGACTACTCTGATATTTTAACCACACTGTAAAATCACTACTTTGTTTAAGAAAACCCCTTCTGTTATCTTCAGTTTGCTGCTGTTGTTTTTATCATGATCGCTATGAGTTCTCATACGGGAACTTTTTATCACAGAATGGTGAAATCTTTCATTTCTGTTCTCATAAATGGTAAGAACAAAGCTACTGCAATCAAGGACCCGCTACCTCTGTTACTATCAGAAGAAAAAAGCAGGATTTCTACCTAGGACTTGTTTACTTTGTGCCAGAGCTGTTCCCAAGCCTGGTTTCTTCTGTAGGTACAAGTAGTGTTAATGAGGTGTTAATGTGTATGTAGGCGATGCAGCCTTTGATCAGTCAGTGTTATTTCCTTCTTTTTTTTTCTTCCCTTTTTTTTTTAACCTCGAAAAGCTGTTTGCACCATGAGAGCCTGTTGACTTAACAGAAATTTCTCCAGGAGCTGAAAGAACTTCTGAAAACAATGCACAGTAAAACTCCCACTGACTGCAGTGGGGTCAGTATTGTTCCTTTGATTACAATTGTTTGAAGAGCAAAAACCGTATTCCCAGGGGTTTGCCTACATGCAGTTTTTGTACTGCTTTAAATATAGGCTTGAAACTAGTATATTAAAAGCAGTATATAGACCCTAATACAATGCAGTTGTGTTATTATCAGGATGTTTATGCCAATCTTGCCAGATTCCACAAATGCAGAGGAGCTCATAGTGCCTCCCTATCTATATGAATACCATAACTTTGATGTGTTTTTAAAAATGTATCCTTAAGGAGCTAACTTTGCACAAAGACTGGATGTATTAGGCTTGAGTTTCTTGGCTTATTAACACACATGAAAAATGAAAGCAAGGCATTTAAAGTGGGAAAGCTCTAGAAAGTAGAAAAACGATGCTTTCATCTTATTGATGTGGGCTTCCTTATCCTGTCGCTTTTGTTATCGCTCTTACTCACTCTTGCTGACATAAAGCGGCATTGCCTCATGTTTATCCGAGTCTCACAAAAAAACCAAACAATCAGGGGAGCGTTTCTATGTTATGTGTGTGGGACCTTCAAAAAGTGAAAACATACAAAGTGGAGTTAAAAAGATGTTCAGTTCAATGCTCATGTCTCCATCCCCGGACTCCCCAGGCATCTCCTTAAGACTCCGATGCCTGGAACAATCATGTTTTTGAGCGGATGATTGCACAGGTTTCTGCATGCGCCGCTCTCGGGGGATCCCGTCTGCTACAGTCGTGTCTTACAAGCTGCCAAGAACGTGGTCCACCGTCCCAGGCACAGCACAACCAAGCCAGCAGACCGGTCCTGCCCTCCGCAAGGCAGCCCGTGCCAGCCTGGCCACGCACGGCAGCAGGGAGATGGGAAGCTCGCAGCGGGAGGACATGGGGCAGTGGCAGCAGCCAGCCTGCTGGTGCTCAGGCTTGGGGAGGGCTGGGTGTGGGAGGTTTCCTGAGGAGGAGCGAAGCTGAAGTGGAAAAGGAGGGAAAGTGAAGTGAGAAAGAGCAGCCAGGGAAGACGGATGCTCAGAAGAAAACTGTGCAGGAGGCTGGAGGAAGCAGCCCACCAGCACAAATTGACAACCCAGTCAAAACTGTATAAAAAGCTCCAGGAGCAGCTGGAGGCTCCCGGTGCCGATGGCTGTGTAGCTTTCCTACCAGGCTGGGGTCTTGTTCTCGTTGCAGTTTTCCCCCACAAGCCACATGGCAGGAACAAGAATCAGGCTTGAATCATGGAGAACTGATTTAAATGAGCCAAGTTGGGCTCCTGTTCCAAATCCTACTTTAGATGATGCCTGTCTCTCCCTTGTAACTATAGAAAGCCCTGGGTAGATTATCCTTGCCAGACTTAAGTCAACTTTTGGAAGTAGTCCTCTTCCTCCTCTCTCCTAATTCACCAGAGAATGAGGTGGGAGGGAAGGAGAGGTGGCTCATCGCACAGTTATGTCCAAGGGTTGCAGAGACAAGGAACAGCTGGGAGACTGGGTCCCGGTCTACCCAGCCCCCTGCATCTAGAATTTTCTGCCTCATCTGCCTCTGATGACTCCAGTTCTGCCTGTTTCTTTTTGTTCGTTTGGAAGAACACAAGAACTCCTAAAATAGGAAAGTTTAAACATACTAGCAAAGAAGAGGCACAGCAAACTACATACCTCTGTGTATAACACTTGCTTATAAGCCTGAGCGGGGTGTCTGGGTTTGCTAACTGCGCCTGAGCGAGCCTGCCGCAGCAGAGGCGGACGTCTCACAAGGTAAAACGGGTGGCCCTGGAAGCATTTGCTGTTTGCAGTGAGCAGCTCCGGCAACAGCTGCTATAAATTTCCTCATCTTCTATTTCTTCCTCCCCCGCTCTGGGTTTATGTTTTGTTGTTCCAGTTGAGGTTTAATGTGCTTTCCAGTTTCCTCTATTTTTCTTTTTGAGTGTGTTTTGATTTTTTCAATATGAAGTCGCTGCCGACAAAAGGTGCCAGCCTATTTAACAGCTGCCTGGAGATAAGTGCTCAGCGGATGCAGACAGCAGGCGCAGCATGGGTGGCAGTGTCGGAGGCCAGCCGAGACATCGCTTGGGCAGGCAGCACCGTGTCTCCTTGGCCTCCATGTTCATTTGCCCCTTCAGCTGGGCTGCTGAGAGTGCATCATGGGCGATGCTGATTTTTGGAATGGGGACTTAGTTCTTTGGATGTGAAAGCATGCCGTATGTTTTCACACCTGAAAGCTTTTCAGGGAGAGATCTGAGATGTTTCCTTTTATGCGCATACATTGAACTTTCTTTGCTTGGCTTCAGACTTTTTTCTTTTTAAACACATATGATGATTGCTTCCAATGTGTGCTTATAGAAACTGGAGACATTTGCATTCCTAGTTTAGGAAAAGATGGGGATTTGACAGATATTTGATTTGAGTTGGCTTGTTATTTCTAGTTCAGGCTTATTGCAACCACAGTGCCTACTGCTGTATCTCTATTGATTGCAGACAGACATCCTGAGGGATAACTCCGTCTTCCCTTTCATTTAAAAAGGAAAAAAAAGGCATGTCTCCAGCCTTGCTACTTGTGAAGACAGACACAAATATGTAATGCAGACTGGTTAGTGAGATTGAAAGTGTGTCGCTGCAAGCTCTAAAAAGTTGTCATTTATTCACCCTGTCTTCTCTGTCCTTCTCTGAGGTGCCCTTGACGACCCACAGCACCATAGCTCAGAGCTGTGCGGGGAAGGCTGCGAAAAATAAGAGCTTACCGTTACTTGGGTTAAACTAGCAAGAAAGTGCTGAAGTGAAACGACAAAGGATAACTTATCTGAGTTCAAAGCTTTGCTTTGCCAATTCCAAAACTGCGCCTGACACCCCCCATTCCCACCCCCTTATTTGTGTCTATCCAGGCAAAATCCACTTGAGCCCTGTGTTTATCAGGTTTGGGATAGTTTCCTTGGGCCTTATGCAGAGAGTAAATGTCTGGGGGGGGTTGGTTTACATTTGCATCTCTAGTGCACCGGAGTCCCTGAGAGTTTCTCTGGCAGTTCAAATGTTGTTCCTAGCAGAGAAAGGTCCTGGCCGTGTCTGCGTAGTGCAGGGGGAATGGACAAATAGGAGTATCTGCTGTCTCTGAAAAGCTTACCTCTGTCATTAGAGAAACCGAATCAAAGTTCGAATCCAGTTCTTCAGCATTGCTTTCTTTTGACTGATGTTCTCGGGCTGCTACTCTGACTTTCCTTTAAGGCACTGCAGGGTTTCACTGCTCTGAAAATAAAGGCAGCTTGTATGGGTAAAAGTGAGCTAGATTAAAATCCTCTAGTGTGGGTACCTACTGTGTGTGTGGCGGTGCAACTCTTGTAGCAGGACACTCATCACAGGTTAGTAGCCCGGGAGTTTACCTCTGGCCTCTCTGCTGCACGTTGCCTGAGCATCTGTGGGATCTCTGCTAGCAATACCCGTGCCTCCTCGTTTAAAGCCAGCATGGCCAAGGTCTCAAAATCACTAAGAATTCCCACAAATGCAGGTCTTTGCCTCATAGGATGAGAAGACAGTCAGCCTTTAGCTTTTGTACTTCATTCCTTCAGCTCCCAGAAGTGAAAACGAGGCTAGAAGAAATGGCAAACATCATGCTTCGAGCCTGAAAAATCTGCGGTTGCCAGGGTACAAATCTCTTTGAAGCAACATGCTTACTATGTTTCACTTAGTGAATTGATCTGATGGCTTACCTTTCTGTGAAGCCACTGCCTCACTTGCTTTTTAGTTTTCCTCGCTCCCTCCAAGCCCCAGAACATAGACCTTTCTAAGCAAAGTACCTCGTCTGTTGGAAGGAGACCACTGCTCATTCCTGCCAAATGAGAGAAAATCAAAATCCTTGCTGAGCAGCAGTAAAAGAGCAATGTTGCTGCCTGGAATTGCATCAGGAGCTCCTAGCTTATTAGGCCCTGTAACCGCTACAGCAGGGAAACAACTAGCTGAGTCTGTTCAAAAGCCTATGGATTCTTTCTTGCATTAAGTTAATTAGTGAGAAATGAAACAAGCAGCTAATGCGTGAAATCAAAGGATTAGGTATCTCATATCTTAGTAGCTCAGTGGAATTGCAAGAAAAAGGGATCTTACTTGTCACCGATAAGAAATAAGTGTTTTATCCTTGCTTCGATTTTGAGCAAAATTCATTGTGTGTTCTACCTGCTGATGGATGGAGAACATTCAGCTGCCGAGGCAAATGTGGTAACAACTAATCCAGAGAAACTTGTGTAACCAGTTAGTGCTTGGACAGTCATGTCTGACCACTTGTTTCTGTCTGAGAAGCACCATCTCCTAATTCCTTTCTGCACTCACTCCAGTGGGAGGCTACAGGGAGTAGGAAACTCACAAATGAACACACTCCTCCCCAGCACTCAGCAGCACCAGGAAAATAAGGCAAACAGATGGGAGCCAATGTATCATCCAAATGAAATCCCACCCTTCGTGAAAATGTGCCAGCAGAAGAGGAGACAGGATTCTTATTGGTGTCCTTTGCCATAGATAACAAATGTGACTTTTTTGGCTCGAAGGTAGCTAGCAAGTGCTTTGCTGTTTGCGTCCTTGTCATCTTGGCCAGGTGGTTTCTGAAGCCTGGGACATGCAGAAGTATGAGACTTTCCAAAGAAAGCTCCAGACGCCCTTGGCAAACTTTTGTTTCCCCTAAATCCTGCTTTCCTGCTGTGTCTGTGTCTGGGGCTGAATTTTGCCCAGAAAGACTAGCAGTTACTTAGCAGGCACTTGAGCTGCATTTTACATGGAGAGGATCCGTTTGCCTCTGGAGTTGTGGTGGCAGGTTTTCCTCGCCTTGCTGACAGGCTTCATGTCATCATGAACAAAACTTGCTTTTAATGGGTATTGGGATCCCTCTCCTCTTTGTATGTTTCAATTGTGACATTTGGAAATATTACTCAGGAAATTTCTAACCATCTGGGCCTCCAGCAGCCTCAACACCTGCACCACTGACGCTCCCTCGCCTCTCTCAACAGCAAGCCCATCTCTTCCCCTGCAGCTGTCCCCTTCAGACTTTCTTCCTTGGCCTGCCAGCAGCTTCTCCTACAGCAACCAGCTTGTGGATCCTGGCCAGCCTTTTTCCCCAGCCTAGAAACGTGATTGGAGCTTTCCTCACTTGCAGTCAAAGTTCAGTTTCCATCCCTTGCCATGAAGTGAAGAATGCTGCTACAGCATTTGAGGAGGCACAGATTTACCTGGACATCTCCCCAGCCTGGTTCTTGGCAACAAGCCATTGCTTATCTGCAAAACTCGCAAGCCAAGTGCTTCTTCAGCCTGAAGGGGCAGCCTAGGGCTGCCTCCTTCCCTTCCCTGCTACGGCGCAGGCTCACTATTCCCACGCAAAAGGCTCTTACCCTCTGCTTAAATATCGCCTCTGCCTTGCTGTGTGTCTCCATCAGCGGTAAGCAGCCTGTTGAATAGCCCCCTTCCTCTGCTTCATCCTCTGTGGGGTCAGGAGCAAGTAAGGGTGTCCAGGAGGAGGTTTGCCTGCCAGCTCGGAAAGTGCAAGGCTGACCTCTTGACACGGCTGACGGTGGAGCTGGGGCCATCCCACGGGGCACGTGTACACACTCATGCACTACTGCCAGCCTCAGCAGCCTGCTAGGACCTTCACTCGTTGCGGTAGCTCCCTGATCTAGCTAAGATCTGAAGGGCTTTTTATCCACTCCTAAATAAAGCTGGGGGTTGTCTGGCAGCCTTCGCCTTCTGGGCCCCTGAGATCTGTACTCAAGGTCCCAAGCAGAGCAAGCTAACACACTAAAAGTGCTTTGGTGGGTGTGTGCAATTTTAAGTTTTACACACACTTCCAATTATATATACAATACTTTAAATATGTATATACATATAGTTACTGTGGAGAACTGTGAGTCTATCACTCAAAAACCATCCAAATTATAACACCATAGTAGAAAGCTGGATCAGCTCCACTGAAGCCAATAGAACAATGAATCAGATAAATGTCCCATTTTACTTCGGTAAAGAAGGATATTTACATTAAGTACAGCATTTCAAGATGGTCAAGGTTTCTTTTAAGTCTGTGAAACATTGCAGGTTAAATATACATGACGCAAAATTTCAACTTCTAGCAGCTAAGAGCCAGTGCTAGACAGTTCACTATCATGAATGGTCTTTTCCAAATTAATTTTATACTTTAACTAGAGCAAGTACTGTACTGATAGAAGATAGAATACGGAATGAACACTGAGTTCTTCCCGCTAAGTTTCACAGTTAAGTATCATACACTGAAAGGGTGGACAAACTAGGAGTCCTAAATACTAGCGATTCCATCTAGCTAGTCAGTTTATGTAAAATCATTGACCTTGATCCGAGGATAGACCTCTTTAACACAATCAATACAGGTGCAATCAGATAAGAACATTCTACTGTTTTATTAAAGTGCATCTAATTCAAAACTCAATAACTCTCACAAATCCTTAATCAGAGAAGACATCCTGGGAGGTATTTAGGTGAGTGATCTTACAACTCTTGCTCTCTCCTTGTTAGGATGGCATTTTACAAATAGACATGTCTGTTTCCTCTTTACCCTCCCTGCCATAATTCTTTCACTATACAGTTGTGTTGATTACCATGCATTTATCAAGTCTTTTTTCCCTTCATTTATTTAGAGATTGAGTCAAATGACAGCTTCTGCTTACCCTGTCCCCCAGCATCACTGTAGCCAAGCATATACATGCAAATGTGGCTCCCTTGCTGGCACACTGGGTCCTACGTTCTAGTTCATGGCTTAGATGTGTTACGCTATAGGAGGTGCAGTGTTAATGCATACTGCCTAACTCAGGGTGGCCTGGGATAATGAAAGAAAACAGTCCATGTGCAGCATTATGTGATAGTTTAAGTAGAATGAAAGCCAAAGGCAATGACTGTATTTTTAGAAATGATTTTAAATCAAAATGATACATACTGAATAAGACAAAATAAGCACATGGTAGAGAGCACTGCTTATAGTGAGGTAATTATTATTCTTTCCAGGTGATCCTCAGCATGTTCCTCAATAATGCAAAATAAATTGTAATTTGGAGCGGTTGAGCTGAAGGTTGATTTTTGTTTTAAGTCATTTAAGTTCATACATGGCAGACTGAGGGCATTAGGTCTTTAGCGTAAGCGCAAATGGCTGCACATACTTAGATAGACCCCTGGTCCCCAGCATTACACAAAACAGTACTTAGCCAGTCTATATAATCAAATAAGAAAAAATCAAATCAACTTGCAACTATATATAGCACAGAGAGGCTCAAGCGGCTGCAGTACTGCAATAGCCTCCTTAACATACGTGTCTAGTGACAAGAGAAGAGGTCTGGATAATGGCTCCTTACAGGCAGGAGTCTTCCAGTTGTGATTCTGCTCCTTTTACTCCCTCAGGCTTGAACCTAGTGCAAATATTTTGGGTCTTCCTCAACCTTTTTCCTTACTCTGTTTCAATCAAGGTTATGCCTGCAAAGGACATGATCTATCACGTTCCAATTCCCACATGCACAGAATCACTAACATCTGAGGTAACTTCTCAGATGACCTGGAAAGTGCTTTCCAGGAGCAGAATTCTGGGTCTCCTATACCCAGTGGGTCTACCCACTGGACACAGTAATATCTACACTGGTAGAAACAGGACCATGTCCTTTCTGTGAGGGGTGGTGAACTGCTAAGGCAGTCTGATGTCTCAATTCTGTATATCCTGAGCTCCATCCAGGATGCCAGACTGGGAGCTGTTGTGTTTGGCAGCTAAGCTATTTTTTTACTGTGGGCCCAAGCCTGTAGCAAGCACGCTGACTCAAGACCAATTTGTTCAGACAGAGCAGTGCTGCACTGTCCATCACACAGCACACTTCTGAATCCATCCAGTCTTTAAAGCATCTCATACAGTTTCAGACACAGATTTCATTAGGGCTGTGAGCACAACCTGTGTACAGGAAACACGAGGTGGATCAGAGGAAAGGAAGTGTCTGTGCTATGCTAAGGTGAAAAGATGAGCATGTGGAACAAAGCTGACTGAAGAAATCATTGCTTCCTAGTCAGACTGTGAAGACTACCATTAGGCAACTTTTAAAAGTGAGTTTATTTTCAAGAACAAAGACAAGAAGCTTCAAGGCAGGGAAAAAAAAAAAAGAAAGTGGATGCAATTTTATTATTTAACAGTGAGAATGAGTAATGAGCCACTGGGACAAATATGAAGAAAGATGGTGTCTTTGTCATCCAGACCAGCCCTGGATATATCTCTCTGAAGGTGAAATAAATGTATGATTCTTTAGTCAAACAGAGACTGTTGACCTCAACAGAGAGTTTACTGCTTGAAAGGTGATGGACTGAGCTAGTTAGTTGTGTACTGCTCAAGGTTTCCCATCTGGGAAAACCTCAACTATGAGCTCTAACAGGGAATGTAGTCTGGGCCAGCTTCTTCTGTTGTAAGGGGACAGACTGAGGGAAAGAGTGGGGAAGGACAGAGAGCCAGGGAGCCCTACTGAAATTGGTTTGGTGATGCTGCTACAGCTACTGAGGAAAGCAGTAGAAAAGAGTTGATCCTTCTTGCCCAGCCAACACAGTAGTAGTTGCCCTCATAGATATTCTGGCCTTCCCTTTTATTCACACCAAAAGCATGAGTTTCCAGGGCTCTGCTGTAGGCAAAGCAGGACTCACGGCTACTGTGCTGCTTCTGTCTGCCTGCTCACCTAGTCGGCTGCTCCTGCCTCATCTCTACAGTCTCTGTTGTTCTCCATGTCCTGGGCCGTACTTGCTGCGTGCAGTGAGGATGATACAGCAGTTCCTGAGGCACTGAACTTCATCTCTGATACAGCATGATGCTGTGTTGTTGTAGCTTGGGTCCTGAGGTCGGTGAAGTATTCGCACTGTGTCGTGCAAGATCCAGTTTCTCTGTCATTAGCACTATCTTCTCCAAAAGGCCAAGCTGATTTATCAGATTCTACATGATGACTGGAATTAAAGGACTGATGAAACTGTTATTTCTTTGGTTTGGTTTTTTTTTTTCAGTTTGGGGTTTTGTTTGTGGTTTGTTTATTTGTTTGTGCGTTTTCGGTTTTGTTTTTGTTTTTTTTTTCAATTACTGAGCAGAACTGATTAAACTCAAATATCTCTTTAAAACACAATTTCAAAGGAAAATGTGCTGGACAGTAGAATGGCTTAATGTAAAGGCATGCTAAGTACCTTGGCCTTTGCCACAAAAGGCATTGCCAATTCAACCCATTACATAAAAGCAAGGACTTCCACTGCTTCTGCAGCACAGCAGCCTCTCAGTAGTTACTGTATCTGGCCTTATCACTCTTCCTCTGCAAGGCAAAATAATACGCCCTTTTTATTTTGTAATCAGAAGTGATATCCTATCATCTCTGAAAGGTGTTTCTTGTATGCTTCTGCTTTGATAAATGCAGCCCCCGTCATCAGCGGAACAGAAATAAAATTAGAAATTATCTCTGCAGACTTCTGTGTGCTGGGCCTGCAGTTCAAAAGCAGCCTCATTTTGGGGGGCCGGGGAGGGGGAGAAGCTGGTGTACAGACATATACAACACTATAGATGAAGACTTAAAAAGAAAAATACTGTTTCTTAATGCTAACAGGAGAAAGAACAGCAAAAGAGAGGGAAAAACAGTCCAGATGCTGCATTATGTCCACAATGATATGTAAAAATTCCGTATTAATCGAATAAAGCCATGGGCTGTGAGTACGTTTTGTGCTTTTGCCAGACGGGTTTGGCTCTGAAGGATTCCCACACCCGGTGGAAAATAAGGATACAAGAGATCTAATTAAAAATGGGAGCTTGAGATGCACAACAAGACTTTAAACTCTTCTTGTATTTAATGGAATTTGCTGTGGTGCTAAAATAGTATTCCCCCCTGTCATTCTGACATGAAAAACATTAGTGAATATTTGATTTTACTGTGGAACAAATTATGGTAATAATGAGTCTTTGAGTGAAAAAAAAGTGCTCAAACTGGTACAGTCTCATTTAAAATGTGCATGTTAAAAATAGAGCAAATACACAAAATGTTGTCTTCTATCTCATCAACATACTGTTATTTTATGAGATGCATGCCCTTTCAGTGTAGTGCTTGACACTTAACATTTGCCTGTCTCAACCCCACTCTTATTGCAAACTCCATTCTTCTCTATATAATTTGGGCATTGGGAATGTATGAATAGTCAGGTTTCAGCTCCTGCTCAGCAATTCAAAACGTCAGGGTCAGATGTCAGTGGGCAGAAAACCCTCCCTTATCTTTGCAAGTGATTCTTAGAACTAGACTTCATGGTGTGAATGACTGATCACATCCAGCCAAACAATGTGACTAGCCAAGTGACCATTTCTGTTGGATTTGTTAAACATATTTTTTTATTTCATTTGCATTTAATTTCTCAATGATGGTTGAACTCCAGGCAAGAAAGCAAGGAAGACACCTCAGAGATGGATGGACTTGGAAGGATTTATTTTAATTTTTTTTTTAATAATGAGTTTAGCAATACAGTGATTGCTAAAATGGCTGCCGACACCATGCAGATGCCTTCTGCTACCTTTTGCTTTTAATGCTGCACTGATTTTAGAAAAGCTGATGAGAAAACAGCTTCAGCTTGCTATCTGAGGGTGAGATGAAGAGTCAAAAGCTTCTGAAATCCAGCTCTGGCAAGGAAAATCTCCATGACCTTGACCAAACGTGCATAAACTTCACCTTTCACTTCTTCATTGGTAAAATGAAAATAAGACTGGGCTTGCAAGATTTATTAAGAGGGACATTTCAATGAAGTTAAGAAGCACTTTGGTGCACACTGAGATCAGCAAAAAGAGTTTCA
Source organism: Chionis minor (assembly GCA_013398295.1). Taxonomy (NCBI): domain Eukaryota; kingdom Metazoa; phylum Chordata; class Aves; order Charadriiformes; family Chionidae; genus Chionis; species Chionis minor. The sequence continues at coordinate 301,137 of VZSF01003427.1, read as the reverse complement.
GTCATTCCAGTAGGTTGTGTCACATTGTCAGTGTGGGAAGGTGTAAAATAAGTTTCCTTGTACAGACAAGCCAGGTAAAGTACCTGGGAGATTCTCTGGGAAGGCAAACAGACAGTTGTCTTGTCACATCTTCTAAGCAGCCATGGCTTTGCAGCTTTCATGGGAAGAGGCTGTAGGAGGAATGTGCTGGATTGATGTGCTCTATACACTGTTCCTGCCTTGGCACTCTCTTTTCAGCAGACCTTGCCCACTTTTCAAAATGTCCCGGCCCTTTTATAGGTCTGCAATTATGACTTGAGGGGGATGTGGTGGCGGGGGTGGGGGTAAAGCTACTTATTTCCCTCATAAACTCCTCTTCAGCATAATCTCCACTACCATGGCCTTTATCAGGGGACACCTTCAGAAAACTCCAGGGTGAAACTGGCTCAGCCTTTGCAAATCTCTGTGTGCATCTTCAGCATTACCACTATTTGTCTTTTGCTGGTTATGAATGAAGATTCACTGAAGGTCGTAGCTTAAAAAAAGGAATCACTGAGATTTTCGTAATCAAGAGAAGATGATTTTGTTTTTCTGTCTTAAAAAATGAGAAATATGTGTGCCTTCTACAGTTTGGGTTACGTTATTAAACAGAAATGTAGGTATTACAGCAGGGATACAATTTTCCTGCAGATGTTATTAAGGTGAATTTTACTCTATTTTGTGAGCCAGTGATTGTTCTCAATATCAGTGAGTTAATGACAAATGAATGTGAATGATGAATGTCAAATGAAAGATCTTTTTGTTATAGTTGGGTTGGCTTAGTTTTATAAAAGCATCTAAAAATAAAAATCAAGCAGGATATAAGTATGCATTCCTTTCCTAGGGATGCATCATATAAGCCCTTTGCACTCTATTGACTGATTAAATGAAAAAGGGTTGGGCTAGAGAAGATCTGAAATGGATTTTTGCCACTGAGCAAGCCTATTAAAATCACCCTGTTTCACACAGCCAGCAGCATGAGGTTTAAACAGAGTTTGTTTGGGAGCGTGGGTCGCTGTGGGATAGGCTTGCCTACATATACAGCAAACAAATGTAGGCTAAAGAAAACAACAAATTTGTATGGTCAGGAGATCTTATGAGGAATTTGCACAAGAACTTATTCTTAAATAGGATGGAGAAAGGAAATATCTCACAATCAAAGGCTGCACTATCTTCACAGTTAGCCGCTGTCCCAGCCAAAAATGTAGGACACATTTAATATAATCTCACTGTATAATGTAATCAGACTGTCTGAGGGATATCTTATGCTACTCTGATAGTCAACAATCAAGTATGGTCAAGGACAGTCAAATTGTTTTATTGCACATAACTTGGCAAAGGCTAAGGAAAAACGTGTATGAATTTAATGGCTCAAGGCTTTTATTACTCACCCAATAGGCGATTTTAAAAATGTACTTCCTTGCCTTCATGTCAAATGCAAAGTGAAATGGATGGCTTTAAAAATCATTAGTTGGAAAGAGGGAGAAAAAGAACAGCATTCCTTTGATGTCAGCCTGCAAATTGGTCTAAAGAGGACCTGAACGCCAGCAGAGAAAGTCCCAGAAGACTCACGAGAGCTCTAGAGGGTGACACTGCAGGACACATGTGAATCCACGTACAACACCCCGGAATTTAGAGGACAGGCTCATATAAGGTTTAGTAACCACACAACTGGAGAAGAACTGCCCTGCAAGACTGTAAGCTGTTTAATGGTGCATCGAGGTTAAACCTGCTCTGATAACCATGCTGTAGAAGTACTCTAGATATCCTGCCCACCTCATTTAATCTCCCTTTAATGAAGTTCACAGGAATGACTCAGGAAAACAAGGCATTTGCATGACTCCTGTATTAGAATGAGAACAAACATTTGATTAGGGAGAGAAATAAAAGGTTTGTGGAAATGCATTCCCATTCTATGGAACGGAAGTTTTTTTCCAAAATCATCATCAGATCATCAAAAAGGATAGAAGCAGCAAGACAGAATTATGTTTTTCCCTTCAGTTACAAACGCCAGGATACAATGTTAGTAAAGTGAAACTTTAACACGTGATTTCATCTTTATTGCAATTCTGCTAGCACAATAAAAATTGAAATAATATTGGAATTAGATAGAATGTAGAAATAATTATATATTGACCACTATCCTGCACTTTCAAAGCATTTATGAATACTCTACTTCATGTATGCTAGGTAGCCATGCTGGGAGTGACCAGAACAACTCTTTTGAAACTCACAGCAACAACTATGGAATAGACATTATTTTGTTGATTTGAGATGGTATGGAGTGTGAATGGCCAGAGTGCAGCCACACAAAGTATGATTTAAACAGAAGGTCATATCTGGTATGATACAGCTCATGCATTAGTTCCACACAGTCTCTGTCAACTGTGAACAACCAAAACCTGATTTTAACTTCTATTGCAAAAAGCCCAGAGCTGGTGCACAACCTCAGACAAGATTTGCCATTGACTCAGTGTTGGTTGAAAAGGCAGAGCTCCACCAGCTGAACACGACCTGTAGAAACAACCTGCCTTTTCCAAAGACAGTCTGGTCTAACACTAACTCTAACTCTGCACGTCTTGTAAGACTTGACAAGATCATGTTGAAGAGCAGAAAGGCTTTAATGCAGGATTTTATGGAAGTGACCACTGACTTCAGAATATACACAGACGTACGAGGTAGGTTGGCTGACTGGAGATTTTCCCTGGAGGCATGCTGCAGATATTTCTTTGGCTGGCAACGGACAGGGACATTAAAGAGTAATTTGTACTCCAATTAATTTTTTTTAAATTTTTTTTCTGGATTATCTCAGACTTTCATCATGAGCTTGATATCTTTTATATGGTCTTCATAAATTTACACTGCACAGTTAAAGTTCTTTGAGGAGTTTAAGTTTAAAGCAGGATTGAAATATTTTAAAGGACTTTATAATGACACATTAGAAGCATAGCAAATCCCTTGATAGCCTAAATGGATGGAAACATTCTAGAGTACAAGTGAGTCAGAGATTAATTCATGGCACCTTGTACAAGCTTGGGGAACTCTATGTGTTGGAAACGGCTCCTCAGCACAAGCTATCTGCTGGGCAGGAGACACGTTCTCTCTTAGCCTCTCCTCACTCCCCAGAATGAGTGTTTAAGGGAGGGAATATTTCGTGATTCACCCTTCTCCCCATTGCAGCCTTGTTATTGTCAAAGTGGTTGGAGAAGGTGAAGGACATCCCTCTGTGTACTGTAAAGCTTTGAGAACATATCATGTGTCGTAAAAAGAACCCAGAACCCAGGGAAGAGACGAGTTCACATTTAAAAGATTTTAGTCTAGAAATATCTAAATGCAACTGGCCATAGAAAGAGGGTTTAGGATTCCTCTTCTGCTGTGAGAAGTGACCAAAGTGTCCCATTCTAGTTAGAGCTAGTAAAGCTTGCTATACTCTCAGAAGTCTAGCTGAAATGAAATCAGGACTTGGAAGCAGGCTTACATCTTATGTGGAAAGAACATAACTTGTAGTAAACAGGATATTGTTATAATCAAAACCAGCCTCTGTAAGGTGTCATTGCTGGAGAATCTTCAACTGTCCTCCACTCTCCTGTAATTTCTAAAAGATAGGCAGCAGAAAGACAGGGGATTCAGGAAGTGTGAAGGTGCCCCTTCTTCCTCCAGGTAATCAGCAAAGGCTGGAACTGGTATTCCCCTAGGGAATCACCATTTTTTTAATGTCTGTAGAACTCTGTGAAATTGCCCTCACCTTTCCCAGTATTTCCTTTGGTTGACACCAAATGCATCCTTTTGCAGAGGCTCCAGGTTGAGAAAGTCCATGTGCTTCCATATGCTCGACACATAGCGACTGGTTCACTTCTGTGGTGGGTTAGCCTTGGCAAACAGCCAAACTCTCACCCAGCTGCTCACCTATCAGCCCTCCTCAGCAGGGCAGGGGAGGAAAATGAGAAAGCTCATGGGTCAAGACAAAGACAGGAAGATCACTTGCCAGTTATGGTTGCAGGCAAAACAGACTCAACTTGGAGATAGTTAATTTAATTAATTGCCACTTAAAATACAGTGTGTCAATGAGACACCAAGATATACAACACCTTTTCTCTCCTCTCTCCCAGGCCCAGCTTCACTCTTTCCCTCCAGACTCCTCTTCCTGCTCCTCAAGCAGTGCCGGGAGCAGTGGGGCAGTTCTGGTCAGAACATAGAGGTTTAGAGATTGCTTTCTCCTGCTCCTTCTCTCTCACACTTTTTGTGTGCTTTGATGTGGGCTCTCCTCACAGGCTGCAGTCCTTCAGAAAATACCTGCTCTTTAATGGGCCCTCCATGGGCTGCAGTTCCTTCAGGAATATCTGCTCCACCCTGGAGCTCCTCCTCTGACCTTGGTGCTCCCTCTGCTGTTTCTCACTCCTTTTTGTTCCCTCCTCCTTCTCTCTCGAGTGCTGTCTCTGGCTCTGCCTTATCACAGAGGCACCACCTGACGGGCTCATCTACTTCCTGCAGTGGGTCTGTTGGAGACAGCAGATGTTGGCTGGGTATGGGCTGGGGCAGCTCCTGGTCTCTGCTTCCAGAAACCATCTCTTGCAGGCCTGCCAAAAACTTGCTGCGGACACCCAATACAACTCTACTACTAGTAAAGTGAGGCAAGTATTTGACTGTGTTTTGATTGGTAACCTTTGGAAAAATGGACATTTTTTTCTCACTGTACTATGACTATTTAAGCCTTCTTTATGATAAATTGGAGAGCTTTCTGGTACTATTAAGTTGTCTGTCTACTGTCCTGTTCAAAGCATGCAGTGACTCACCTAGTCTGCACCCTGGATCCATCTGTGTTCCAGGAGAGCTTTTGCTTGTCCTGGAGTTATGGGGATTTGGGCAGAGGGCACATAGCTGGACTTCTTGGCACTCCTATCTGAAACCATTTGCTGCTTTTCCCACTGAAAAGAAATACAGATCTCATTCTTGAAGGCAGTGTTGCACAAGCACCCTTGGGTGATTGTTACAGCTTCTTCCTGAATATCACCTTCTAAGCATTAACCACCTGCCCAGACTGCGCTGGTCCCCTCCTAACCGTGGGAGAACAATCAGCAGGTGTCTGGTGAAAGAGCTGCTGTGAGGCGAGCACAGGAGCTCCTGCCTCAGCATTTTCTTTGTGAAGATTAAAGGTGCAAGCGTGTCAATCATCTTCTCTGTAAAGGTCTGAAAAGGCTGTCAGAGTTCAATATTTTTAGCTCTTTAGCAGATTATCTGTTATTTTTAGAGGTAGCAGTAGTTCTTAGGTTAAGAGGGAGACAAAAGCCTCATTAGTTTTGGAATTTCAAATGAACTCAATAAGGCATTGAGGAGATTTTTTTCCATAGGAACCTGAAAAGTTGCTTAAAGGGTGTTGTGAAAAACAAGAGAAAGCCTCCCGCTTAAGGGTCTGTGTGCTAATGATACACAAATATAAGCAGCCGTGAAGCAGCTTGGGACCATGATGTGCCCCGGCCGGCACGGCAGCAGCCGCTCTCTGCTGGGGGCAGAGGTGGTTTCAGAGTCCACAGAGTCCACAGCATTTCAGTGGTGGAGGATTAGAAGAGCCAAGTGTTCCTGTTGAATCCTCTGCTCACGGAGAGGTCAAGTTACAGGGCCACAACTGCAAGGTCTTGCTCTGCCTGGACAGACCACCCCTTACCAAGGGCTCGCGTAACTTGGACAGGCACCTTACAGGGAGTCGCAAGACCTCTGCTGCTCATGGTCCTCACGAATGTTGCTGCAGGCAACAGTGGTCTCCAGCAGTCTCACATGTCCAACTCACAAACCAAAAAATGTAACTATATTTCTCGTTTGGTCAAAATCAAAACTCAATATGAAGGTGTAGGAAATTTTTGTTGTAATTTTCTTCCTTTTTCCTCAGTTAAGGCCTCGCTAAAGGGATGTCATCTGCTATCTCTCCTGCATCACTCCTTCAGCTCTGTTTTTCCTGGTTATTTAATCTAGACTTTTGTTGGGTTTTTTTACTGTTTCTTTGGAGGGCATTGGGGGTGTTGTTTACTTGTTTTGGTCTTTTTCCCCTCCAGGGTATGATAAATTCAACCACTTTCTAGCAGACTCTCTATGTCACAAAACTGGATCTTCACCATGATGGTGTTTGGGAATTGAGGATATTTTTTTTCTTTGAAGTAAAAGTCTTTGTGTTGAATTTATACTTACAAGGAAGCTCATCATGCATCATCATTGATGCATGATGCTCATCCAGCAGACCCAGAGTGTAGTGGTGAATCAAGTGGCTGCTCCAAGCGCGAGCACTTGGGACAGAGAGGACTGGGCACATTGGAGTCCACTCAGGAGCATTGCATTCCCACGTGGCATTTTGCCCTATTTCATCCTGCTCTTCCTGTCAGGGGAATGCTTTTTGTAGGAGCTCCATCTGCTAGCTTTCCATCACTGAGTTACTGCTGAAATTTTCTTCCTTTGCACTTTCTGTAAACGCGCAAAAGAGAAAGGAAGGATGAAAAAGTATATTGGAATTTTATACTGAGCACATTTCTTTTGGAACTCTAATCTGTAAAAATGAGTACATATAATTTTGCAATTATAAATATGTGAAATAAACGCATTAGTTAAGAAGTTAGGCTTTCAAAAGTGCTAATTACTAACCAAATGCATTTTACAGTGTTTTAATGAGCACTTTTTCATACCATTTTAATATCCATTAGCTATATTCATACTAGTAATGCTAATAATGTGCAAAGCCATTAGTTAGCTACAAAGTCAATAATGGATGATACTGATACCAAGCCTCTACTGCACTAAAAGATTCATACTCTTTTAGTGGAGTGGGAAAGTTAATCTGAATTTTCATCTGGCTGATGTTAATGAAGACGTTCACGGAGGTTGCGCAGATGAATGCGGGCTCATTTGTTGAGAATCTATGAACCAAAATGGGCATACTGCTCCAGCTCTGTCTTCTAGAATGCAGAAGCTGGCTTCAAAGCCAATTACACTGTCTCCTGAGGAGAGTTCTGAACATTTCTATTCATGGACTCTATCTCAGCTGACTCCTTCATTAGTAATTTCTCATTAAGAAGTTTTCGCAACACTTCTTAGCCAAGATGTTTTTAAAGATAACTCTGGAATATTTCTTTTGATATGTTATCTGAATGGATATTCAGACAGATTATCCTGTTATTCACCCTTTGAAAACATTCACTGTTATTTTGCCAAATATGTCTATAAGATGTAACCATAGTTTGGGTGGGGGATTGAACCAGGAATGGTTATGTGGTTAAATTCTAGTTGAAGTTGTACTACGTTTGCAGACACCTTTTACTGCTTACTTTAGGAAAACATTTATAAGCTTATTTGCAAGTAAAATATTTTATTATACTAATATCAGGAAGATTTTATGCTACTAGTAAAATGTGTGCATTGTTTTAGAGACTGTTTCTGGATTGTAAAACTAAACATCTATCTTGTAAATCAACAGAAAGAAGAAGGTTGTCTCAGATATTAAGCATACAGTTTTTAATAATAGTGTGTTCCTGTTTAATTTTTAATTTATTTAAACACAACATCTGTTCTAACTTAAGGCCTACAAAATGCAAATACTGAAAACTTCTTTAATACAGAATACACACATTTGACTTCCTGCTTAGTATCTTTCGTCTGCTTTATCTTCTTTCGCAGGGCGTTAACTTTTGGGAATAAACTGCTCTTGGCTCTAAAAATGAACTCAGTCCACATGTTCATGAAATGAATCGAGCTCGTTGTCATTCTGATTGACTGTAATTAGATGCAAGATTGATACATCCAGAAGAAACTGCTTCATGTATCTCATCTGTCTCTGGTACTACCTCTTTAATCTCTTTACCAGATTTGACTTTTCCCTAACAAACCAACATATACCTATTGAGTGGGTGAGATTATTCTTTTAGTGAAAGATCCAGATGGGATTAGCAGAGTAAATGTGGACAGGAGAGATTAAAATCTCTCAACATAGTGTAAGCACCAGCAGAAATGGGTTTGGGATAAAACTCCTGTATCTTCTTATTCTTGCAGCAGGGGAAAGCCACAGCAAACAAGAAAACAGAGTGGAAGATAACAGCCTGTGCTGCATCCTCTTCCTGTGATCCTGGTTCTCCTTCTTTTTGTCCCTCTTCAGGCCATGATGTGAGGACCAATTTATGGTAGGACTTTCACTGAGAGGGGATATTTGGGGCCAGGAGGGCCCTTAAGGAAGATAAAGGCATTATGCAGCACGATTAGGGAGTTGAAGCCCACTACAGCTCTGAGGAGACTTGAGGCGTGATTGCTCGCCAAAGTGAACTAAATCAGAAGTAACTCCATTAGAGCAGGCAGATTAAAACCTGTGTGAAGGAGATCAGAAGTGGGCCCCATGTGGGAAAACACAAAGCACTTTAGATAATTGTGCGGAGAGCAAGGAGCAGAAAAAAGTAATATCATACCTGACAGAAATCTTGATAACCTGGAAAACTAGGTAAAAGCTGAGAATGTAAACATCCTGTCTTGAAAAAACAAAAAACCAGACAATCTCTTGACATTTATGAAACACTCAATCTTCTAATGAAATTAAATACTAAAGAAAACCTAAGGTATCTGAATAGTGCTTGTGGGGGCTCCCCAGGGAAGGAAGAAGACTCATAAAAGCAAGCGATCATCCCTGTGGTGCCAGGAGAGAGGGGGCTGCAAGTTTGGGTAGTCAAATTGGAGGACTCAGCTAAAAGGACTTTTATTTCATCCTGTGATGTCTGTGACCTGGACTCAGAGAAAAGAATTTTTTCCCAAAAAATGTTCCTACAGAAGGAGCACAGGTATTCATCCGCTGCAGATCAAAGTAACAGAATGCAAGTCTCCTGGGGTTTGGATTCTAGAAACAAACTCTTCTTTGGTAAAACAAACCCTTGAGCTGGGTTTAATCCATGGTACTGCCACTTGGGAACCAACTGTAATCTGTTTAGGTCCATATCCTGTGTTTACAAGTACCAGAAGTACTCAGTAGTGCATAATTAAATTCTTACTCCCCATCGAAGTCCCTGGCAAAACTTCCACTGACTTCAATGGTGCTGGATTAAGCTTTCAGTGAATGTCATGAGAATTTGAAAAGCAAAATCGATCCAAATTTTGAAAATGGTTCCTTGTTTATTGTGGATCAAACCAAAACCATAGCCTAAAAAACCCCCAACTTTACCGTGAATGAAATAAGGGTAAGGATTCATATTGTGTGTCCTGAATGCTTTTCCAGAAGGTATTCAAAACTGAGTCACTTGGGAGACTACAGCAATGAGAGTTGTGTAAATACCATGTAGCAAAAAATACTCTATGGTTAGTCTGCTCTTTTTGGCACAATCCTTCTGGCAGAAACTTACACGTTTATTTTGTTGTTGTAGTTCAAGAGCTCCTGGTGAGTAATTCCCGCTCTGCAGATGGTATATGATGTAGATGATTCTTTAAGTCCAATTTAAGCTGTAGCACTGTGGTTTATCACAAAGTGTTTTGCTGTAGTCTGATGGCAGAGACCCTGAGAAACCAGTTTCCAGTGTTATTTTTCAAATAAATCCAGTTGCATTGTGGGTATATCACAGAATCACAGGAGCTGGAAGGGATCTCTGGAGATCATCTAGCCCAACCCCCCTGTCAGAGCAGGTCTACCTACAGCAGGTTGAACAGGATGGCGTCCAGGCAAGTTTTGAATGTCTCCAGAGTGGGACACTCCACCACCTCTCTGGTCAGCCTGTTCCAATGCTCTGCCACCCTCAAAGGAAAGAAGTTCCTTATCATATTTAGATGAAACTTCCTATGTTCAAGTTTGTGCCTGTTAACTCTTGTCCTGTCACTGGGCACCACTGAAAAAAGACTGGTCCCCTCCTCCTGGCACCCTCCCTTTAAGTATTTATAAGCATTGATGAGATCCCCCCTCAGTCTTCTCTTCTCCAGACTAAAGAGACCCAACTCCTTCAGCCTTTCCTCATAAGAAAGATGTTCCAGTCCCCTAACCATCTTTGTAGCCCTTTGTTGTATCCTCTCCAGCAGTTCCCTGTCCTCTTGAACCAGGGAGCCCAGAACTGGACACAGTACTCCAGATGTGGCCTCACCAGGGCAGAGTAGAGGGGGAGGATGACCTCCCTCGACCTGCTTGCCACACTCCTCTTGATGCACCCCAGGATGTCATAGGCCTTCTTGGACACAAGAACACATTGCTCATGGTCATCCTGTTGTCCACCAGGACTCCCAGGTCCCTCTCTGCACAGCTGCTTTCCAGCAGGGCATCCCCCAACCTGTACTGGTGCATGGGGTTATTCCTCCCCAGGTGCAGGACCCTACTTGCCTTTGTTCAACTTCATTAGGTTTCTCCCGGTACAACTCTCCAGCCTATCCAGGTCACACTGAATGGCAGCTCAGCCTTCCGGTGTGTCAGCCACCCCTCCCAGTTTTGTGTCATCAGCAAACTTGCTGATGGTACACTCCATCCCTTCATCCAGGCGTGAATATACATATGAATATATTGAACAGGAATGGACCCAGTACTGACCCCTGGGGAACACCACTTGTTACTGACTTCCAACTAGATTCTGTGCCACTGATCACAACCCTCTGAGCTCTATCAGTTAGTTTTCAATCCACCTCTTGTCCATTCATCTAACCCACAGTTCCTAAGCTTCCCTAAGAGGATGCTGTGGGAGATGGTGTGGAAAGCCTTGCTGAAGTCAGGGTAGGCAACATCTACTGCCCTCCCCTCATCTATCCATCCTGTCATGCCATCACAGAAGGCTATCAGATTAGTCAGACGTGACTTCCCCTTGGTGAATCCATATTGACTGCTTCTGATAGCCTTCTTTTCCTCCAGATCCTTGTAGATGATGCCCAGAACAAGCTGTTCCATCATCTTTCCGGGGATGGAGGTGAGGCTGACTGGCCTGTAGTTTCCTGGGTCTTCCTTCTTGCCCTTTTTGAAGACTGGAGTGACATTGGCTTTCCTCCAGTCCTCAGGCACCTCGCCTGTTCTCCAGGACCTTTCAAAGGCGATGGAGAAAGGCCCAGCAATGACTTCTGCCAGCTTCCTCAGCACTCGTGGGTGCATCCCATCAGGACCCATGAACTTGTGGATATCCGGTTTACTTAACTGATCTCTAACTTGATCCTCCTCGCCCGAGGGAGAGTCTTCCTTCCTCCAGACTTTCTCTGTTACTTGTAAAGTCTGGGACCCTTGAGGGCTGGCCTGAGCAATAAAGACTGAAGCAAAGAAGGCATTCAGTGATTCCACGTTCTCTGCATCGCCTGTCACCACGGCACCGGTCTCATTCAATAGCAGGCCCACATTTTCTCTAATTTTCCTTTTGCCTACAATGTACTTGAAGAAATCCTTCCTGTTGATCTTGACATCCCTTGCCATACCTCACTATTAATTNCGCAGGAATTTTTGAAACCGGTTGCTCCTCCGAGATTTTTTTTTTTTTTTTTTTGACAAAATAAGTATCGTTTCATCTTACTATAAAAAAACATACCAAAACAAATTCACTAGCACAAACTATCCTTATGTAGAAATAGCAAACATATTCACACCATTAATAAGCCACAGCTAGAGATGTATGGAATGGAAGGTGACCTGAGTTTCCCTCGATGGCTTAGGGAATTATTCTGGCACTCACTGGATAGATGTTTGTCAATAACCACTATTCCCAAACATCACTGTCTTTGTCATAGAAGTGACCTCTTGTCCTTACTGCAGTACCCTTAGGATCAGAAGAAAATTCCCTTCTTCCTACTAGGAAAGATGAAGCCCCCATTTCTTCAAAGAAGCAACGGCTAGAAGAAGCAGTTCATTCAATTAACAGAAGTTGCTCCTGCTCTGGTGTTGTTACTGCCCTGTGAGAGGACTATGCTTTCCACTCTTACCAGTTGAACTATATCGGTAACACTCCATCCTTCAGTCCTGTCTTTGAGTTGTCAACATTTTTCTTTGGCTTTAGTAGTGACATAATGGGCTAAGTAGGGCTCAGGCAGATACTGCGTTTCTACAGGGGCACCAGAATAGGATTGCAACTGCTGTGATCACTCACCAGCGTGCCAGACCTGGACTGCCCTTCGCTGGCTATATGCTTTCTCTCCTGTCCCCTGCTGCCCCAATATTCCCAGCTCCCCTTCCCTTGGACAAAGGGAGTTGTCTGCTTCTGCCTTGGCTATGCCTTAGTCTCTTTTTTCCTTCTGCCCCTACCTGCCATGGTCCAAGAGTTCCTGGTACACAACTACCTATGTGATCAAGGCCTCGGTGAAAACAATTATGCTTTTCTGACACTTCTCATAAAACAGTATCAGCTGTATCTTGTTTCTCAGTGATTTTTGATTACACCTGAAGATTTGAAAACATGTATACACTCAAAATGTTTCTACTTTGTGTGTTTTGTTTTCTGAGAAATTTTATCCTTGCTTTTATTCCTATTATATTTCCATGATTTCCTGGCATATCTTTTTTCTTTTTCAATGAATGTGGGAATTTTACCTATTAGACTACACTGAAGAAGAAAACATATCTTTTCAAATATTTATGGGAATAAAATAATAATGCCATTATCCACACTCTTGATTACCAGGATTATCTCATTGTATATATACAGATCCTCCAGATAGGCAGATTATGCGATCAGAAGGTTCTTAGTGGGCCCCAGGCTCAGAGCGCACATTAAAGCAGGATCAAGCCTGCTTTAACTCATGTGCTGCTTTGCTAATGCTACTGCTCCTTCTCAGGAGAATTTCTGAAATCTGTTACTGATTTGAGGCTCAGTGCAGTGCCCACTGAGGTGGATGGACAGCCATTGACTTTGACGGACAACGAACTGGGGCTGGCTTGAAGCTGTGATGTAGGAAGAAACATGTATTTCAGTCTTCTGGGGCTAGAGGCATCTCAGACTTTCACAGAAGTTGGCGGACCTTGAGTATGTCACTCTTACTTTCTTAACATTGTTAACAAACACCTCTAGAATGTATCGAGCATGTCTCCTTATAGCTAGCTATACACAAATCTGAGGTTTTTAAGAGAGCGTAGGAGAGGGCCAGCTGCGTCTCTTAAAGTACAGAAAGGAAGTGGAACGACTACTTTGGCCGATTGACTGAACAGTTTTCAGGTAGGCAGTGGGACTTGCTTATAAAGTGGGTTTCCAAAAAGCTGACATCTCTTCATGGCTCAGCTAGCATGTTGCAGTTTGAGCAGTGAATAGAGGAAACCACCCTCCAAATATGCTTTGGCCATCAGCATTTTTTTTTAAGAGACATGATTGCTTTTTGACTAGGATATGTGCTCTGAATCACCTAAGCATTTTGAGAAACTTCCTATATAGAGTTTGAAAACACAATAGTGCAGAGATGAAACAATCCTTTAGAATTAATGATGGGGACAGAACTGAAGTGACAACCATGCTGAAATGCCACTATCTTAAATTTTTCTTTTCCACTCACTGTGCTTCTGAATGCGTCTGTGGCTCCTGCTCTTTGTCATGTGTTTTAGCAAATAACAGAGCTAGAAGATGTCAAGAAACATGGAGTTTAGCAGTAGGAGAGTGTTGTGGAGTAGGAATGAGCTTTTGACACTGAGTTTGACAAAAGTAAGGGCAGGAGAGAATTGGAAAGGTCTGTTTACTTAAGAATACCAAGCAATATGAAAATTGTAGATGATAAAAGAGAAGTAGAAGAGAACAGGTGAACAGATAAAGTGCCTCAGAAGGAGCAATAGGAGTAGATGCAATGGTTGAGGAGAGGAGGTCCTGTGGATGGGATAAAAATTGCTGCACATCATAAACAGAGGTAGAAGACTTGAGTTAAAAACTCAAGAATAGGAAATAATTGAAAAAGGGCTCTAGAAAGTTGTGGCAGCCAAGGAGAAATGACAGTGGGGTGAGTTCAGTAGCAGTGTTTTGAAAAGATTAGGCTCCAGTGATTTCATTGGGTAACATTCCTTTCCTCACTCCTTCTCTTGTTTCACAGGGAGGAGGGTAATCTATCACTTATTTATATTTAAAATGCAACTATCCCATGTGTGAGATGAAAATGAGAGCTGGTCATGTTTGGCTCTGGAGTCCACCACAGGTATAGGGGTCCTGTGAGAAACCCTGTACTTGTCAGGCCTCTAATATTATACTCTGACAGCATTATGCCATGGCAGTTTAACCTTCCCCGGGACCCAGCGACCATCCCGGTTGCGATGCCAGGCTGCCTAGTTTTATCTAGTCTTCCCTGAACTAGCGTTCAGCTTTCAGTCTAGGAACAGTGCTATGAAGCAGAGGGGCACTTGTGTGACTACAGCCGCAAAGAAAAAACACAGCCTTCCAAAATAGCATGTGTATGTCCTTTCGGTGGTCTGCTTAGTGTCTTGTCCCATATAAAAGGAATGTACCTTCCAAAAATACTGTCTTGGAGGCAGACAGCAGTGTGCCTTCCCAAGGGCAAAGCTGAGAAGCAAAAGAGAGTATTGTCGAGCAAGACCCTTCTTTTTTGTTTTTAATTTAAGAAAAGCCAGTTTGGTTAAGCTTGGGCTGGATGGTTTTCAAATGTAAATCCTCCAGGCTACTTTAGGTGAACTTGATACTGTCTTTGAGTCAGACTAGTCTCTTAAAATGCAGCAGGACCAAAAAAGGACTTGTGATTAAGGAGACTGCACATCCTTGGTGTCCTGGAAGCATGCCAGTGTATGAGATGATATTTCAGTCCTTTGCATTCCTAAGAATGTCCTTTTGTCCCATGAAAGGCTGACATCTTCCTGTGTCATAACGAAATGATGAGCCAGAGAAGGAGGTGTCTGTCTAATGAATCAGTCTAGAGACCAAGGGCTCCTGGTAGGCTGATTGACTGTTGCTTTTCTGGGCTCTGAAATGAAGGGGTGTCAGGCTCTGAGGCTAATTCCTGTCCTCTGGCTGCCCCCTGTTGGCTGATCCACCAGGGCTGCAATGGACCTGGACTGCCTTGTCTTGCAGTACTTGCCAGGGCTGGACACAAAGGAAAAAGATGATCAAGGAAAGTCACCACTAAATGACAGAATCGTCTTTTTCTCTCTCCCTTAATGTGACACAAAGTATTTTTTTTTTTTCCTCGCTTGCCAGACTCTGTATGGTTTAAGTTTAAAAGGGTGATGATTACACAGTTAAACTTTTGGGATGCTGTGCTGGAAGCTGGCAGCTACTCTTTTCTGGTTAGATTTACTTTTGTTTCTGGTTCAGATTTTTCAGTGGCTTTCTTGCACATGAAACCTCCTGTGCCAAAATCATTGCTAACTTTATAAGTATAAAATGGCTACATCTGCTAAAAATCACCCTTGTATGAAGCAACTGGATCCAGAATTCCAGATGGGTAAACTGTTCTCAGTTTAGGTTAAGCATATAGAAATGTGAATGCCAGAAGGTCTGCCCTCAGCTATTCAAGAACAAGTTGCATTGCAGCGGGTGGGAACTCCAGCTAGCTTATTGGGGGCAGAACTGAGGTATTTCTGCTGTAAAGCAGCTGGGAAATATATGTCATTTTTCTGCCACAGTAACTTATCTCCCCATAGATCCTTCTTTAGAAGGACATAAGAACTCTTCTCCTAGGCTAGAGGGCCATCTAGCTCAATATGCTGAAGCTGATAGGGCTACCAGCAGATGCTTAAGAAAAGTATATAAGCACAGGGCACATGGGGCATGATCTGTCCTTCGGTGCATCCTCTTACCACCCAGGAGCCACCATTTTTGAGACTTAATGCACAGAGGCTGCATAAGGGCTGTCACATTTACAGCTGCTGCTGGACTAATTTTATCTAAAAGTTGCTGTGTTACTCATGCACATTCACTTGTAGTCCTACTAACTTTGTGAAGTCCATGCAGCTGTAGATGCTTGTCTACCATTTTTTTACTAATACATCATAAGCAATGCTTATGTGAACTAATCTTCTATTCTGGAGCCCTTTCCAGTTCTGTTTTCACAGGATCCTCACATGCTCCCCCCTCTTCCTCAGCACGGTGTGTGGGCAGCTCATATCCAGGAAATGCTGGCTGACCTACCTTACAAGGCAGCTGTGTGCAGCTGTGATGCCAGGTGTTCAGTCAATTGACAGGCTCTCCAGAAAGTTTCTAGCTATGGACAGAAATAGTATTCCACAAGTCTATGAAGTGGGGAAATACATAGAATGACTGTCCTGTTTTGGTCTGTCAGGCCTGCAGCAGGAAGAACCCTCTTCATAGCTCTGTGCTGCAGGATTACAGACGTCAAGCTGGCTATAGCGATGACCACAGTAACTTAGAAGTCAGCCCTACTAGCCTTATCTCGTGTGAGCACATTACAAGACCTGGAAGTTAGAACTGTTTTTCAAGCTGAGTTAGATTCCTGGGGACGGCAGCAAGGCAAGGTGCAGATCTTCCCCAGGCCTCCAAGTTAAGGTGATCGTAAGATAAAATAGAGACAAGAGCAAAAAGTCCAAAGACAAAACAACAACAAGGATGGGGAATGCAGGGAGGTAAGAGGAAGAGCTGTGCTACATAGGGAGAAGAGACAAGTAAGAACCTCCAATGACTCAAGCTGTCAGAAAGAGCATGTGCTCCTACCAGAAGATGTATGGAAGGCCACGAGGAATGGGCTAAGCAACAGTGTTATGATACTTTTTCCCACGGGAAGCACAGCCTTCTAGGCATTCTAGAGGTCCCCTTTGTGGCTGTGCCCATACGTTCTGCACTTCACCTCAAGACGGCTGAAGGCCAGATAATCAGTAGCCATGTGAGGACTTTTCAGCAACTGTTGACTTCAAAAGACAAAGATCACAGTGTAAGGCAGAATTACCCTTTTGAGACAGGGAATGGGTAAAAATAGTATTTGAGGCCTATGTCCAGCAAAGGTAATGGAAAAAATTATGCACGCTAGCATGGATTCTTTCTGTCCAACATGTGCCAGTTTGCTGCATTCGCAGATGGTGTATCAAGGGAGCCCCAATGGCCAGTTACAGCAATTCCTGCACTAATGTGAACAGAGCTTTTGATTTCATGGTTTGAAATAAAATGACCCAAATATAATTACACAAGCTTATTAATTTATTTGTTATGGGTCGGTAACCCTTCATATTCTATAGCACCAGTTACAAGAAGGGCCAGGGGGATTAGAGCTTGAATTTAGCACAGTCAAACTCCTATATGGAAATTGGAAGAAACGAAGCACTAAATTGCGTGTTTTATGATGATATCTTATTAAGGAACAATTAATGCCCAACTTTGAAAGCACCAAATTCATTCTGAGCGGGAGCGGTACAAAAAAGAACAGCCTCATGAAGCTTTGAACTGAATGATATATACACTGGTTATGCCCATCTGTACAGTCCTGGAAACATATAGATTGTGAAAATTACCAGTGCAGGATACCTGTTTGTGGCCAATGTAACAAGGGCTTTCTGTCTGCGCAGGGAATTTCTACAGTGGTGCTGGCAACATTACTGATGCATTTAGAAAAGCCAGGGAACTGCATAAAGCATGGCAGCTCATGTTCTTCCTGATGACATCTGATGCTTTGTCCTCAGGGCTCCGGGCACATTTCAGACTTCAGTGTACAGAGGTATTAAGATTCTTCTTCCACAAAGTGAAAAGGATGTTCTTGGATCAGAATTCTTCCATTCCCAGTGCATGAGGCTGTTATCATATGAGGTGTGTGCATTGAGTGAATGACTATGGTCTAAACATGCTTTACTGTATTTGGGGGCTTAAACAAAATGAAGAGGATGTCCCACTGAGCTTCAAACAGAACAGAGGTGAAAGGAGTTGGGTGTCTGGTCTGTCCCATCAGCTGCTGACAAAAACTTGTGGAGTCTTTGTCGAGGCTCTCGGGGAATTATTATTTCTGTGTTCCAGAGTAGAGAAGCCGCTTGATCAATGCATGGATGTTACAGTATGTTTTTCTGGCATGCAAAAGGTGGCACGGCAGGCACTGGCCTTGTCCGTTAGATCTAGAGGTAGTCAGGACCTTCACACAGAACACCTCACAAGTGGACAAATATTGACCGTTGTGGACTTGATTTGAGCCCGAGACTCAGAAGCAAGGGAACTGCACACTGACTCAAACTCCTCAAACTATCTCTTATAGGCCCTTATGGGGCCTTATTTTGCATGGCGATGCAAAACATTACCTTGTGTTTCTTCATTGCAAACTGTCTTGATGTGTGCGATTCAAAATCAAGGAAAAAACTGTTCAGCAGGGGTAAAAATTAAATGTCATTCTTTTTTCTCCCTGGTGTTTTCTCTACACAGTTTATGAGAAGGATACGTATGATGGCTATGTCAGCGTTAAAGGTGGAGTCCATGAGTATAGCTTCAACTCAAAAGGCACTGAGTGACAATTTGGTGGCCACAATAACATAGGCCAGCTCATAAGCTTAATATTGGATAACATGGCTATATGTCTTTCATCAGAAGTCAAGCTATGAGGTTGAACCCTTTTAGGCGAAGAGCATTTCAACCCAGATTCTGTTTCCTGGGTACGTGGCCTAAGGGTGGTGGAGCAATCTTTTAATTCCTTTTCCAGAGTTTGTAGTAGATTCCTTTGTTGAGGTACATATAGCCAGTGGGAGATGGCAACTTTCAAACTACAGCCCAAGCATGATTATTTATAGAACTTTTCCAGCCATATGCTGTAATTAAGAAAAAAATGGATAATAGTGGTATCTCTAGCCTTTTGATGGAGAAAAGCCTTGCTGTTAAATTCAATGACTGTTCCATTTTTTAGAGGATCTGGACTATTACACATGGCTGTAATGCTTTTTCTAAATTGGAGTAAAGATGATGCATTTGTCTAGGGCAATAAAACTGAATCCTGCAAGTGATTATTTTATTGGAATTCATAGAAGCTTATTATAGAAATGTAAGAAGGAATCAGGGCATCACTTCAGAAGGAGAGAAAAAACTGACCCTAACCTTCGCTTAGCACTGAAACGAAACCCAAAGTTATTTCACATTAATTTTATAGAAGGAGTCTTATCAGGTCTTTACTCATGCTTGACATTTTGCCAAGTTCTTTCCCTCCTGATGCTTTTGCTCACAGGATACAATGAAATTTAGCCTTCATAAGTTGCTTGAGGCCTCTTCCAAAATCCCAACCCATGATTTCAGGACCTGCTTTCCGGATTCTGAAGATCCTGTTGCTGAACCCAGATCTTTAATCAGTCTCTAGCTGGGGTCTGTCTGCTATTGCATCTAAAGCCCACACCTTCCAGGGCAGTTAGAGGGCTGAGGATACTTCAGTGTCACAAGACACAATGAGCAATAGGCTTGTTGAAAGTGGTGATAAAGGGCATCTCGAGAAATGTGAAGACTGGTTTATACCTCAGTGACTTCTGTGCAATATAGAAGCATAGAATAGAATAATTTAGGTCGGAAAAGACCCTTAAGTGACCGAGTCCAACTGTAAATGTAACACTGCAAAGTCCACCACTAAACCATGTCAGAAAAAGGACATACAGTATTCATTAGTAGTCTTACCTTACTACTGTAGGCAGCATAAGTAAACTAGCTTTACGCTACCAAGCTCAGGTGCTGCTCAGTGCAGCAAGACACAGCAAGGCTGCACCTTAGGCTGGAGGGGCTGAAGTAGCTCACACTCAGACCCGTGCTATATCGGCTTCACCCGTTAGGGATACATGATCTGTCTGGTTTAAAGCTAGTTTAGCTCTGCTTGCGTGATCTCTGCCTTCGGTCCTGCTAGTCTATTGCATTAACATACCCAATAGTTCAAGGAAAGAATGCGAACAGGGACAGCAGCGGCCGCTGAAGGGGAAGAGAGCCTTCAGGCTTTGTTTAAGCATTGAGCTAAGAAATTGATGTAGGCCAAGAGTTTCAATTTTCCCCTGACTGTTGAGATATTCAGTGGCATTGCTCAGCTTGTATGAAGAAAGTTGAAGGAAACGTCTCAGCAAAGAGTGAAGAAACTGACCCTACTAGAGGCAGGGGTTGGGTTGGCAATGGTTAGGTCAAACCCTCACTCTCAGGAGAACACTTAGGAGAAGCCCACTCACCATGGCTTCACTACAGGGCTGGTCATTTTAAAAGTGAAGTTCTTATGTGATAACCTTTCCACATTTTTTTCCCTGCAGCCTGCATTTGGCTGCTGAAGTACAGCTGAAGTGCTGGCGCTGCTGATCCCACAGTGTCACAGTCATAACTCTTCTTTTTATTGCATTACACAACTCCTCATCAAGACCTCATGGCTGCAGTGTCAGGATTGAATTAAAACATCATAAAGAAGTCTTTGGGGAACTGGAGACAAGATTATTCTGAATGCAAGACAGAATCACAGGAGAAATGAGCTTCTGACACTAGTAGGTATCCAGGGCACAATTCAGGTGACCAAGAAAGACTAGTCAAGAGATGTAGGATCAAGCAGATGCTATATAGTAAGCTTGGTTTCTTTGAAATATACATAGGGATGCTAATTTCTGGTATGCTTTTCTGAGTAGCATTGCTTGAATTCTGCAAGAAAATAATTTCTGCCAAAACCCCAGAGTACTGAGGCCTGGGAACGGGAAGGAGCAAAACCAGTCTACCAACTTCAAACCTTGTTTGAAACATCTTTAAAGGTTTCTGATGTCAGGTAAATGTTATAAACAGAACTTACTTCCAAAAATTCTAGGAACATAGTGACTAATTTAGTAAGTTTCGTTTTGCTATAAAATACCAGAATACTAAGCAGAGCAGGACAATCGGCCGTCCACCTAATAGTTGTCACTGTGTCTACACCTAGAAAATTACAAGGACTACACCATGGTTTTGTGTTTTATTCCTGAAAGACTTGATTCACCACCAGATTACTTCCATTTTATGCTAGGGTAATTCCACTGATTTCAGCTAAATACAGTGGAATGATAGAGCAGTGATTTAAAAAATATCTTGTAATAGCCCTTATGGTCCCTTTTTTATTTATAAATGGTGCATTTCAGTGGTTATGGGTCTTAAGAATTAAGATGGTGAAATCAACAGATTGACAACACCACCTCTGTCACCCTTTTGTGTGTGTGTGTATGTGTGTGAGAGGAGGTCCCTCCTGTTGCATTGTCTCTTTCCGGCCTGTCCCCACTGTTCCAGCTGATCCCCACTGCTCACTAGTCCAGAAGCAGCATTAGTCCACTGCATGTAGGATAAGCCATCTTGTTTATGGTTTTGAGCCAGAGCTGGAGACTGCCAAAGAAGGGAAGGACCCGACACCGCCTGCCACTGCTGCAGATGAGGATAAATCTTGATTTTTGTGGCATTAGGCAGCTTCAGAGTCAGAGAGGAGCCTGGCTGGCCAGGATTGGTTCCTTTGTGGGGAAGTACAAATTTATTCTCCCGGCATCCCTTAAGTATATATATGGAGTTACACAAAGAAATGCTGGAGAAAACAGAAGGTGATGTGTCAGCACTTTGGGACTGGTGATGCATTTTGTATGACATTTACTATCTTTACCTTGAAATGCCTGAAAGGAAAAATTGGAGAACAGAATATTTCCTTTCTACCCCAAAATAAGGCTCATGGCCAAGGTTTTAAATATGCATATTTAAATCAACCATTTAGGAAATTCTCAGCATAGGCCAGCCCATACTCACCAAACCAAATTTCCTCTAATAGGAAGAATTAAATCTGTGGGGATAATATTTCATTTATTAGGTTCCCAGGGAAAATAAGGGATAAGAACTGTAAAGATGAATTTGGCAGCCAAGGCTGAGGATAAAGACTTGAAAGAATCCCACCAATTCCAGAGGGAATGTGCAAATTCCTCTAATAGGCCTGTGTCATCTTCACTGGAAGCTGTTTAAACATGACTAACATTGTGAGTGTTTGGCTGTACAACTGTGCCTCTGTTAGAGGTTAATAGTGGTTTCAGTGGGTCAAATGCTTGACATAATTACTGCCTGGGTTCAGGGTGCTTTGGAGGGCTTTTCAGATCCTTTATGCAGCTTGTCCCATGCCACAGTGGTGAATGGCTACTTGACTTTTTCAACATCGTCAGTGCTTTGCTGCCACCAGCCAAGGGGCTTTTTCTCTGCTCCATTGAGTCTGAAGGATTTAAAGTGGAGGCTTTTTCCAGATCTCCGCTAAATATCTTTCTCCTCCCAGCACTTCCTAATAGACCATCACTAGTCTACCTGTCTCTTATCTTCCTTCCCAGTGCATAGATTCCTTGGGTCTCCGGCAAATGTGTGTTCTGAGGCACTAAAATGCAAACCCAAGTATGGGACTACAGAGGACCACATGCTATCTTGCTGTTGTTGCCTTCCTTGGTCTTTTCACACCAATAGCTGTGATGGTATTTCTGATGCTGTAAGATGCAAATTTGGGCATTAAAAGTTATATTCGGTGTTTGGATTTTGTTTTCTCCTCTCTCACTTGTGGCCCTTCTCCACAAGTTATTTTTTGTTTTATAAGAGATTCTGCCTCACATTTTCCTGATTATATTACTGTCCTAGTTAATAGGCAACGTTAATTACACTAACATAAAGAGAACTGCATTTTTTTCATCATATTATTATTTAACGGCATTTGGCTTGCCTTTAAGCAGAAGCTGGTTTTATGTGTTCCTGGAGAAATAAATCAAAGGTGATGAGTTTTTTTGTTTCGTTGTTTGATTGGTTTGGTGGGATTTTTTAGTAAGCAGAAAGGAGAAAATGTTTTCTCCATCAACCAGGCTGGCTTGGAGAGTGTGAAGTCACCTGTACAAGCAATGCTTCTTTATCCAAATTCATAATTAATTCTGCAGACAAGAGACATCCATCCATCTATCTATCTATCTATCTATCTATCTATCTATCTATCTATCTATCTATCCATCCATCCATCCATCCATCCATCCATCTATTCTTTGCCACAATTATTTATATTGCACTGTTTGAAAAGGTTACTATGAACATCTAAGTGTCAGGATTTTTTCACTCTACTGACATGATTTGGCAGGCAAAGATGGTTGGTAGCGTGAATTGCTGTGTAGAATGTAGATACTTAACATCCTTTGCAGTACCCAAGAAGGTCCCAGACATCTGATATTTCATGGTACTGGTTATTGCAAACAGTTCCAAACTTACTTTCTGAAGTAATCTATTGGTAATCTTTTCCCAGAGATTTTTGTTTCTGTGTGTTTTCTTGAATTTGCAGCTGTTTAGTATGCCAGAGAGTAAACAAGTCATACTCGCCTGATCTTCCCTCTCACCTTTCTGTCCCACTCTCAGGGTAGATTCTTTCCGGTCTCTACTTCTCCTGCTCCTCCTCATTGATTTTTGCACGACTGCAAAGGACGTGGAGAGAAACAGAAGTGTGACTGTGCTTTCTGAGATGAAGAAGGAATCTCCATTTTTTAAATAGACTAATGGAATAAAGTGGTTTCTCCTCTGCATATGTGAAGGGAGTTTGAGATCTCATCCATCCCCCATGGAACTACTTTTTATGACCTCTGAATCTTTCTCTGGGAAGATGCCTTGAGGATAAATATGGTGCTGTCACAGGAGTAAGTAGGTTTTGTTTCTGAGCTTTGTTTTCTATCAGAGTCCAACTTGGCGCGAAGTGATGCAGGAATTTCAGAGGTGCTGACCATCAAAATTTCTTACTGGCTTCGTATGCAGTTCTGATGCTCTAGGGACCAAACTAATTGAGATAGGTACCTAAGTAAATCCTGAAGTGTGTAGCCAAAAGCACACACGTTTGAAACCTCAGTTTCTGGTGATTCCAAGTCCTCAGTGAAGCTTCTCCACATGACCTAGAATTACAGCAATTCCAATACTAGAAAATGAGACTGAATGCTGTCTTTAGATGCTGCTAATGCTTTAACCAATGCAAAAATCTACTCTTAGCACTGAAACAAGGAGAAAGGGTTTGCCTGATATTCTTTAATGTTTAAACGTTTTTATTACTTTCATAAAAAAAACCTCAGAAAAGAATATAACAAATAAATAATGTTGAATGTTGGTACAAATTGAAATATAAAATGCTTCCATTATGCAATAAAGCAGTGATAAAACTGACAAAATAACGATCAGATATAAAAGATTAAAAAAAAGAGAAAACACAACAAATACAAAACTGCATTTGGTGAAATGTTATGGTAATCTCAAAATAAATAGTATCACAAATATTATAACAACACATTGGAACACTCTTTTTTTTTTTAATGTGAAATTATTACCCGCAGGATCCTGTTGATATCCTGCCAGAATTAACCATACGTATGGGAGGGCAGCAATCTAGTGTATGTTGTAAGGGATTTTATGAAAGATATCTTCAGCTGTAAAGTAAAAACAAAACCAGAGAAACAACCAAAGCATCCAGCAGCTGAAATACTGTTGCTTGCCTTGTATTAACTTGTTCGTCACGAGGTTTTGTCTATGCAGTTTCCACCTTTAGAGCATGTCTACTGGAACTTTGTTTTTGCAACGCCTTCAGATTGACCAGTCCAGTCCTGCTGCTGTCTTGGCTGTTCCTGCGCTGCACTCCCTTGTGTAGCGCAGACCTGCACAGAGGCTGCACCATGTGCTTGGTAGCTTGCTTCAACATCAAATTAGAGCACGCTGCCCTTATCAAATTTGCTTTTATCTTAGGATGATGTTTGCAAGGGAAGTGAGTGTTGAGTCCCCTGGGTGCTGTAAACTGCCTTCTGTGCACAGGCTTCTCCAGGCAGCAAAGCCCTTGAAACCTCACTCTTCCAACCAAAAGTAGCTGTTGGACCCATATTTTGAGGTCTTCATGCCCTCACGAAGGACTGAAAGACCTGTTACAGTTCAGCTTGGGCTTTTTTCCTTAGGCCATTACATGGTAAACAAGAATCTCATTTCCCTTAATTAACACAATTCCAGTGGGCTACCAAGTCAAGATCCTTCTTGCCCATTCTTTTCATGGATCTTTACTTATGAGCAAGGCTTTAAGTAACCTACATTACTTTCTGCACAGTGACATAACTTCAGATTGGGCAAAGACGGGCAGTGCTCCTCTCCTTCCCATACAGTTGAAGCTAGGCTAATGCCTGGTGATCAGGGCATGCTCTAGCAAAGTGCAGAGTGAAACCTCATCTTCCAGCCTCTCACCCAGAGTGCAAATGGTAGTTTTTACTGCTGGAGATGCTGTATTTCCAGATGGATGTAGTGTTGTCGAGTTTTCTACCACACACAGCATAAATGTCTTGCCACCCAGCTCCAGTGCACCTGAGCATTAGGCCTCTGTCTGCTCTTGTTTGCGCACCCTGACCTGGGCATGAGCGGGACCTCCAAAGCGGAGGCCGTGGGAGACTGCTCCATGGAGTGATGGTGCCGACTGGTTAAGGTATTTCCAGAGTCAGAGGGACTGCATCACTCTCTGACACTGTGGGACAAGGGAGGAAGGCTGGTGTTTGCTCTGCTCCAAAGACGAAGAAAAACTCTTGAGAGAGCAGAATTGACCCGGCTTCTCCCTGTCTATTCATATAATATGAAACTAGATATTCTCTGTCAGTACTTGTATTGTAGATCTCTCAAGCAGAGCCAGACACCTTTTGCATGCTAGGCAGACTCTCTGAGTTTATGTGGATAAAAGCTCCCTAAGGGGGGGCCATGGCCCAGATCCGATAAAATATTCAGGTTTCTCACTTCCCACTTAAATCAATGATCAGCTATTAACTGCCAAGCATTTCAGGAGTACTCCTGGTGCCATGGAAAGATCAAAGAGGAGCAAGACCTTAACCTGGTAGTGAGATATTTGTACAAGGAATGAGGTATTTCCAGAGAGGAAGACATATACAAGGAAGAAAAAGAGGCACACTGAAAGCAAAGAGCAATAAAATAGATTTTGGGGTTAATGAAGGTATTCTGTGCGTCCAGAGTGTTGTCTGTGTGGACAATGGTTTGAAGAGGAATGAGAAGAGAGAAAGAGAAAACAGAAATATTAATCCTCTTTAAGTTCTGTTACATCCTTCTTGCATGACCACAGACAAACAATCTGAATGTGGATTATCAAAAGAGTTCGAATGTGGGTTATCAAAAGAGTTCAACTCGCACTTAAGCATCAACACAGCATCATCAGTGATGATAATAGTAACAGTAAAAATCTGTATCTCAGGCTGTTTTGAGAAACAGCATAAAATACTATAAAAATGAATGTGGCTGGAATTTCCCAAGTGTACTTTGAAGAGGGAGAAAAGAAGGTTATCTGGGGCAGAATCCCAGAGATTTGAAGTCTCTCCAAAATGAGAAGTTGCTACAGAAAAAGGAGAAGACTGAGGAGATGAGATACCTAAAAGCCAAAAGCCGAGGGAGAATAAGTTATTGGTTATGTTGAAGTCACCTAATAGACTGAGAAGGGTAAAAACTTTGACAATTATGAGATCACTAAGGTCCTTCACTTTTCTCTGTGGACTGCAAGGAGAGGTATAGGAAAGAGTCTAGGGTAGAAATGGGGGAGTGGACTTCAAACATTGACTGCAAGCAGGATATTCAATAAAGCTGAAGGTGAAAAGGAGAAGAATGGGAGGGCGGGGAACTGGAGAAGCAGAGTCAGGATTTTTGATTTTTTTTTTTTTTTTTTCCTAAGATAAGACTTACTTTGAGAAAAGAGCCAGAGGGCACTAAGATGCTGAGGAGTAAGCTACAGAGATATCATATAAAAGTTCATGTCACAAAATGAAGCATCTGGGGCAGGTGGCATGCTCAGAGAAGAGAGCAGACAAGAAATGTTTGCAGATGAAACGAGAGAAGAGATTTACGGGTGAAGAAGATCAAAGACAAGGCCAATAAAAAGGAAGAAAAAATTCAAAGTATGCATTGATTATTTCCTCTAGAGAGGAACTGACAAGGTCATGTATGGAGGTAGAAATTAAATCTGGGCAAGCAAAGGTAGCAAAATGGCTAAGGGAGTTGCGGTTGTTCAGCCTCGAGAAGAGAAGCCTCCAGGAAGACCATATAGGGGTCTTTCAGTATGTACAGGGGACCTACAGAAAAGGTGGGGAGGGACTCTTTAACAGGGAGTGTAGCAACAGGATGAGGCATAACAGTTTTGGACTGAAAGAGGGTAGATTTGGATTAGGTATTAGGAATGAATTCTTTACTCTGAGCGTGGTGAGACACTAGAAGAGGCTGCCCAGAGAAGTTGTGGATGCCCCATCCTTGGAAGGCAGGGTTGGGCGGGGCTCTAAACAACATGGTCTAGTGGAAGATGTCCCTGCCAGGGTCCCTTCCTTCCCTCCTTTCCCGTGGTCCTAGTATGCTTTTTACCACAGTGAGTATCCAGGTTGAATCCCCTTCTCCTACTACTCAAAAAATCTCTTCCAGTTGTTGCAGTTGCTGTGGCAGCATTAAGTATTTGAGGAAGGCCACGGTAGGCAATGTGGTAGGCATCTTGGACACGTTGGTCTCCATTTGGCAACACACTTGCACTGCTCCTGCTCTTGCTACGTGAAGGACCATGTCAATGGAAGGAAGGGAACAAAAGGCAAGGGTGAGAGAAGGAGAAGCAGATGAACCATTAATGAAGATGGGCTATAAGAGAAGGGGAAGCATCAGAGTGTTTGGCTGAGTGCTCTGTTTGGCTAAGAGCAAGTAAAGTGAGTGGTCTTTTCCAGGAGAAGTTATGAAGGAACTACGAGTGCAATGAAAACATGAATGAACAAGACATGAAGCTGCAAATCAAGAAGGTCATTAATATTGAGGCTGAAGTCTCAGATGAAAGAATGTGATGAGAAGAACCAAGAGAATCTAGAGCTAAAATTAGAGGGGAAGGCTGATGGAGAGGAGATGGAGGGATAAGACATGGCAACATGTATAGAGGGGAAAAGAAGTATCAGCTACAGTGCTGTATGGAGGATAAAGAATGGGAAAAGGAAGGAGAAAGGGCTTAGAGAGGAAGCACAACTTTTCCACCATGGCCAAAGCCAGGAAGGGAAGGAGAGAGGAGGAAAGTTTTCTGTAAGTGAAGGTGGCTGCAGTCAACAGGCAGAGACCTAACATTTGCCATAGTGAGATTTTCACATCTCCGGCTGAAAAACTGGGAAAGACTACTTCCTCAGCTCACGGAGGGCAAACGAAGGAAGAGAGACAGGATAAATTTGTCAGTGTGTGAAGAACTTAGATACAAGGTGATAGGAATATTATATAAGGAAAAAAAGTAGATTATATTCCTAAAGATTTTCTTTCCAGAATCTAATTAACCGTATTCACAGCAAAGCTGTGAGAGATCAAAGCACAGAAGGGAAGGTTTCAGGAGAGACTACTTTAAAATATACCTGCCAGGAGCCAGCTCTTAGAAAATCATTTTAATTTCCCCTGATCTTGTCTGGATAGAGTTCAAAAGCCTTTTAAATCTTGTTTTGGCCTTCTGCCTTCATAGCTGTTTATTTCCTATGATTTTTATCCAACTCAAACTTTGGGGCTATTTCACTGAGCTGGTTCAAATTTAGCTGATGCATCCCTTCTTTCTTAGAGCAATATCTTAAATGACTGGAACTTTGTAATGGTATGAGCTTTTCTGTGATAAGTGACAGAAAATGGTGATGCTGGTCGCTTACTAAGAGTCTGGTGCCAGACAAGACAGTCCAACCTTTAGACAACCTTCAAGCAGAGCTGACAGAAGACAGGACTTTTTGTCCTGCAGGTTTTTGCAACAGTTCCACATGCATTTTCATATAGAATCCGGGCCTAAAAGAAGAGAAAAATTGAAGCTTCACATAGCAGTAAAGTTCTTTAAAAAATTTTGTTGTAATTCAAATTTTCAGAATGTTAACCTCTGCTTAGACACACATTTATCTTCACAACTGCTTGTGTGTCTCATGAGAGTTGCACTTCAGATGTGTACCATTACCTGCCACTGCGGGTAAGACCTTCCTGAGGGCCTCTGTCCCCCCGCATGCCCCATCCCCTGGAGCCCACCAGGCACAGCAGTGCTGTGGATGAGACCACACAACTCCAGAGGAGAGGTTTTGCTAAGTGTTGTGGTGGAGAATTGTTGGTACGTTGTAGTAGTTATGCAGAGGCCCAAGGCTACTCAAGCAGACATGGACCTTCTAAACACAGCAAAATATTTTTCTGTAGGAGTTTGTGGAAACTTTTTTATTTTTTTGTAGGGGAGCTTTCCTGGGCAGCATCAACTCAGAGTCGTTTCTACCCAGGAAAGAGTACTGTCCCCACACACAGGCTTCAGCCGGTGTGGGATGGTGTAGGAGGGCCTCACGCTACAGGGCTTGTGAGCACCTGACTGATTAGGCTTGTTTTGAGCCAGAATGGGAATTAGAGGTGACTGGGAAAATAGAGTTGTGCCCTTTTGTTGGTTTGTTAGGGGTTGGGTTTTTTTTTTTTAGTATATAAAAAAGGCCTGAAAAGCATTTTCATTTTTCAACTCTTTACATTGACAAATCCTTTTTATATTGGTCATTCAAGCCTACTGTGGGAAGAAAAGAACTAATGAAATGGTGAAGTCAGAAGACCCAAGCGGAGGCAAGCTGAAGAGAGAAAACACCTCAGGCAGCCACTTTAAAATTCTGGTGTTTTTCTTAACACCTATTTATCTTCAGTGGATTAACAATTTAGGTAAATGGCACCAGTGTCGAGGAGTTACCACCTCAATCCCTGCAGTTGTGAAGATACAGAGACCACATACATTCTCAGTGGGCATGTCTACATGATTGATGACACTGAAACACCTATATCAATCATAAGTCCTGCTGATTTTATTTTGGCTGAAATCTGTGTAAAGGAACTATTTGCACTGTGTAAGTTTATTGAAGCCAGTGAATTAATTTATAATGAACTGGAATGTTCATGTCCCCGTTTTTTACATCAGCCTGCACTTGCCCAGGAACAAAAAGATGGCTAAAAGAGGGTTTCACAGTCAGCGTAAGTTCAGTGTAAGTTAGGAGATTGTCCTAACATCAGAAAACACGGGCTTTCCTTCTGCAAGCAAGGGCACAATGTGTGTCCAGGGCTGAGGGTCTCTTTGGTGGCAGCTTAGTCTCAGACTGGTCCAAACCACACATGAACCCACAGCTTTGTATGCTTTCATTGGTATTTGGATTTTACTGCATGGACCAGGTCTGAGACCTGAGGTCCCCTGCTAAAGCCAAGCACAAGAAGGTATGGTATCACCAGTCCTTTTAAGGAAAAGAACGAGGAGGAAAAACTGCCTCAGGGAAATAAATGTCCCCTTGATTTATCTCCTAAGAGTGGTTAGAGACATCCTTAGTGGATCATCTTTATGACAGGAGCTTTCAGAAGCCACTCAGGAGCTCAGGATCACAGGTCACCTCACCAGGTCAAAAAGTGAGTTTTATACTGTGAGGCTGGCTGCAGTGAGTTTCGATAGTTTTGAGGAAGGCAGGGCCTGTGTTTGCCCTCCTAAGCTCTGGCATAAAGGTCTGGTTTGGCTTTGTTTGGTTTTATCCAGGTGACAGCTAACGTGGTGAAGGTACCTCACTGCTAAATCCTGTCTGGAGACAGGAAGCCTAAGTTTAGTACAAGGTAGCCACAGGCCTTTCCTTTTTCATCATAAAAAGCTGTGTCTCTTACTGTATGCAAGAGTTATTCCACAACAAAAACACAGTGAAGACAAGGCTCTTAAGTTTTACCAGAGGAAAACTCAACTGAAGTCAGCCTCACATGGGGTACAGGGCTGATCTTAGTGAATTTACCTTATGGCAAAACTAAAGCACGTTGCCTGTGCTGTGCTTTTACCTCTGGCTACACAAGCATATTGCCTGTCTGGGGCTGGGGGTAACAGAAAAAACCAGTATAAAGACAGTTTATGTGAAGCCAGCAGCCTTTCCTTGCCTATTTTATGCCACAATAAGGCTGTCTTTGTCTCTGCTGGTATTTTTGCAGCAGGACTGTGAAGTTGTGTTAATTATCCATTGGCAAAAGCTACTTTTTTTTTTTTTTTTTGCCTGCACAGACAGCCTCGGCGAAACAGGGTTGCAGCTCAGGTAGAGGGCAGGAAAGCCTCCGGGGAGGGAATTGCTGCTGAGACACACTTGTGCACGCAGCACGTACATCAGCATTCTTAGACACATTAGCGTCAAAAACCCCGGCACACTGGGAACTTAGTGTGGGCTAAGCTGTAAGGCTCCCTTGCTGCGCAATGCTGTTATCCTATAATTTTGCCTCGGGACAGGCTTAGCCGAGCCTGCATACATTTATCCGTACGAATAGACAGTATTTCATGGAAAGCAGGAAGCAAACCAGGTGGGCCTGCCGGCCGGGGGAGTCATGGTTTTACTTACAAGGAGCCAATGCGTATCGAGCGCCTCGCTCCGTATTCCCTTGTTACTTACACATCCAGCTGTTTTTTGCAAAGATGCTTTCCAGGGCTTGTTGCTTGAAGCCTGCATATTGCTGACATGGAGAGGCCTGGGATGGTGGGGCACTCTAGTTTGGAGCATGTCAGCTTCGCTCCTGTTCCCCTGCTATCGCCGGTAAACGCACTTAGGAGCCTTCTCCCTCTTTCACCCCTCAGCTATTTTTTTCCCCCTTTTGGTTGAGTACAGAGGAGCCTTTGAAAGCTTTTGATAAACTTATGTAATTGGGTATGTTTTCCAAAGCACAGCTCTGTTCTTTCCAGGGGCTTAGCTAAGAACATTATTCCGATTCTTCCTTCGGCCTTCAAAAGTGCCGATCCTTTCAAACATGTGCAGTGTGAGGGATTACAAATTTGTTTTTCAAAGGACCCCAAATCCCAGCCGCTTTCATCAGCTCCCCTCCTTGTGCCCCCAGTTTTCCTTCCC
>VZSF01003427.1:173893-269402 GCA_013398295.1 Chionis minor | reverse complement strand
CCGCCCCAGCCTCATAGCCCCAGCTCAAAACCACAGAACGCTGACACTCCCTCTTCTCCGGTCCCTCCACCGCTCTATTTTTCATTTTCTTTTCAGCTCCACCACCCCCCACCCCTCCCTCTATACCCCCCAATATTTTTTATATGCAAACAAAAGTGCAGAGAACCATTGCCATGGCAGCAATGCCACAGTGGGCCCTCCCCTCCGTGTGGATGCGAGCTCTAAACTTTTAAAATAATGGCCTGAAAAGAACAGGAAGGGGACAGCTTGAGGCAGAGAAAGAGAGCAAGGGAGAGTGCAAAAGCAATGAAAAGTGGGACAAAACCATTGGAAATGCATTCAGGCTGACATCACCACCCTTTCCCACAGTGGTCATTCACTTAGGAGGCTCCAGTGTCCATTCACTGTCTTAAAGCTAGCTTTCTAGAGCCCTGGGAGACCATCTTTCCCGGCCTGAATGCCTTTTTTGTTGTGAAACAGTGAACTGTTTCTGAAACCCTGCATAAAGGGCTGAGTAATTCACTGCAGTTGCCAGGAAGTCTGAGCCACTTGTGAGCTAACAATAGTTAACTTTATCTGCCGGCCCAAGCCCCCCTTCCAGCTGTAGGTCCCGAATTCTAATAAGGGCTTTACTCATGCCTCTGAGGTTATGGTAATATTTTATACATCTTTTTTCATTAAGACACAGTCATAGCTACTGTTGAGGCACCGGAGGGAAGTGCTGTCGATTGACGAGGGCTGGGGGGAAAGAGGGGAGAAAGAAAGAAAATAGCTTTTTATTTCAGGCAGGCAGTTTGGCCGTTTTATACTAGACATATAAACTTGGTTTGGGGGAAACCAGGGAACGTAATTTTAAAAAAAAGTTGCGTTAGAAACCCCAGAATTGAGCAAGACCTTATGATTATTTGCTATCTGTGGAACAGTCTCAGCTTTTCATATTTTACGGTTGTTTTTATTTTTTGCTCTCCTTCTTCTCTGTCCCTGCACTGCAGGCAGGATGGTGTCAAGGAAGTGGGTGAATCATGAGGGAAGTAGATGAATTTGTTTGGGTTTCCCTTTTAATACGGATTTGGGTGTTGACACTCAGAAAAATTCTGCACAGTGACAGCACAGCTGTGTATAAGTGGTGACACAAAACAGTGATTCATACAGCGGTCCTGTGATGCTGATAACCACGGTGTGCCTTTGAAAGATGTGGATCATCAGTTTTCTCCTTTACCTTCTGAACTGGTTGCTTTCCTGAGAACTAATGAAATCAAGTTCAGTGCAAGAAAAATTCTAAATTATCCCTTTGGCCTCCAATGTTTTGGAAAAAAAAAAAAAATATTGCTTATTCCTCACTTTTAAGAAAATGATCGCTCAGAATGGAATTTATTTCAGAGCATGACTGTGAACATTCCTGTTCAAGGTAAAAGACGGCACAGCTTGAACAACTCTTCCGTGTCTTTGGTGTATGTGTCTTGCTCGCTGTGCCTTGAGAAGTAGCATTAAAAACGCCTGGATGAAAACAAAAGCACATCTTTCAAAGTTCCACTTGATACTTCATTAATGTTTATAAAAAGTGACTGAAAGATGCATACAGGTTTTGTAAAACTAAACCACAGAGATATACTGGATGTATTCCCCTACCACAGCAATACTGTTTCCTTGATCTGTAGTCAGGACACCAACTGATGCCAGTGGGAGCTGCATATGTTGTGGATGAGGTCACTACAGGGTCGCTGCATAGTAAATAAGTTGCTTGGCTTTTTGGGTAAGTTCAAGTATTGAATCGCTTTCATATCTTCTCTCCAAGTGACCTTTACCAGGGGGGAACACCATGCTCTGATGGAGTGACAGATTTGAACTGGCCCTTTTCCTGTCTAACAGCAATGACTTCTGAACTTCACTGTGGTTTTGTCTTGACAAGAATGAAAAGCTGCTTTCAGAGGGTGGAGGCTCACAAGCTATGCGTTTTGTGCGCACACACATGGGCGCACATACATCCCCACCCTCCCCAAATAGTCTCTTTTCTCCTAATCCAGACAAACTGCAAGAGCAGTCAGATATCAGAATGGCAGAACCCACAGGTAGTAGGCAGAGGGGAGAGTGGGGCTGCAGGAGAGCCATTTTACAAAAGATGCTTATTAATCATGAACAAACTGTAAAGTCATCAAAGCTACCCCTGTGGCCCTGACTGAAAGGTCTGATCTACTGGTAGTGCGACTTTCTCTCGGTGTAGACCACTTCTGCTCCTGAGCTGGAACATGTGAGCTGAAGCTGACTGTGTTGTATTTTGACAACCTATTTAAATAAAATGAATTTATTTGCTAATCCTGTGGGGGCAGGGAGCATAAATTAGAGGCAATAAGAGCATACAATGGAGAGAAAAGGAATCCAGTTTTCTAATTTACAGTGACCTTCAGGATTCACCATAAACCTTTACCACCCCCAAATGAACATTTAATTTCATTCTGGAGATAAGTTTTGATGCATGGAAAAAATCTGACTGCTTTCTTACATGCCCAAATGCAGACCAAGCTCTTTTGAAAGCCATGACCTGTGATGTGGACTTGAGATTTGTCCCTTAATATATTCATTTGCCACGTGTGTCTGTATGATGTAATCCCTCTCTAATCATCTCTGCCCTCTCAGAGCACCATAAATACTCCAAGGAACTGATGTCTCGACTAGATGCAATATGATTTTACTCTCTCACTCCATTGGGCTATCTACCCACCAAAATGTGGGATACTGAGGAATCACCATCAAATTTGGGCAAGATAAGATGCCAGGAAAACACAAAGCCAGAAAGGATTAAAAAAATACAGTAGCACTCCTGTATTTCTAACTGATAGGCAGGATTTCTTCTGGAAAAAGACAGTGATTGAGATTTTTTTCCTTTTTATATAACCAGGTCAAACATTTTACACCCTGTGTTGTGAAACGTCAAAACCTCAGCTGTGGATTTACCTGGGATGGAGTGTCTCCACAGCTTTTACATTTTACTTGTGCTTTCAACTTCCATAAAGCAGTGTCTTTGATCTCAGCACCCTACTCAGCCCCTCTTGGCTCCTAATGCTTTGTCCTCTTTTATTGATTTCCCCCCCCCCCCCCCCCCGAGCCTGGTCTCTCTTTCCTTCTGTTCTGGCAGACCTTTCTCTCACTCCCTGAGTTTTCATTATTCAGTGTGATTCTTTCTCCTCTCTTGCCACCTGGGCTGTGTCTCGCCTGTTCTTGTTCACTCCCTTTTCAAAGGCTTCTTTGTTTCCAAGCCTCTCCTGTTGGACTTGGCTGTCTTTTTTATTAGAAAGTTCTGGCTCAAAAAGCCTCAGCATCCTGTCAAGGACCACGTTAGCCCCTAGTAAGTATGTCCTACAGCACTAGAGCTGCTCAGAGTTGTCTTGGGCTCCAAAACACTGTGAAGAACAAATAGCTACCAGCACACAGCTCACTCAAACAGTGCTCTGCTGTTCTCCTTACCTTAGCCTCTGTCCTGGAAGCAGCGAGGTGAGAGATGCTCCATATTCATAGTGCAGGTTTGACTTGCCACGAGGCTCCTGTGTGAGAAGAGCCGGCAGCCTTCCACCCATTTGTGTCTTAGGGACAGCATGAAACCCCAGAAGGTGAGCTGGAAGAGCTGACTGTGACTGCTGGCTCAGTTCTTCCCACTGCACTGCAATGGCTACCCAGGCTTTTCTGCGTCTGGCTTAAGAGAGATCTCTGCTGAACCAGAAATGGCAGGGGACCCTTAGCAATTGTATTTGACAGGGAAAGCCACAGCAATCCTCCTCACTCTCTTCTTCATGCAAGGGCCAAGGAAAGGCAAGTGTTGTGAAAGCTGTAAGAGAGCTCTATACATGAATAAAGGGATGTTTCATCCCTATGCTGGTTCTCAGCTACAATCCCTATTACAAGATAAAGTTGAGACAGAAGAAAAAGCCTTTCCTCTTTTTACATCTTTAGAGAGTAAATATTCTAAAATAAAACCGCAGAAGAGACAGTAAGCCCGATGCAAGTCTCTGTTATACTCAGCATTACCATACCAAAGTCACTGGCACGAACCCAACGTTTGGAGTTTGCCTGTTCATTAGCTGGATTGCTCCATTTTGATGGTGCACTGGTTTAGCACTGATGTAACACCTTCACAGTAAAACTCTGTGAGCCCAGTTTGAAAGATTATAAGCATTTCCTTCAGGTGGCCAGGCAAGCAAAGCGAAATGAAAGCTGCTGGCGGGTGAAAGGAATAAAAAAAACAGGATAAGAGAGTGTGATATTTCTCAGAGCCACACTGGGAACACTGCAGGACTCCTAAAGAACACATCCAAGCTGAAAGGAGAGAGGAACACTTTTTGGCTGGAGTTGGTGCAAATGACTACTGTGCAAGCACCGAGGGTAGGCCTGCCTCTTTTTTTAATGGCTCAGGGAATAGATTTCGTCACAGGGGAATGGGAGGCAACTCCACGGTCTATTTTTTAATGCTTGTCTGTTTGTGTAACACAACCAGAAAACTTCATTTCTGCACTGGGAAATGCCACTTAACCATTGAGTCATTGGTCCTTCATTCGGAAACCTGATGTTTGCCCAGCTATTCTCTCAAGTCATCTTTGCCAGTGAAGTCTAATTTCAACTGTACGTGTGTCTTTATCTTTTCTGAAGCAGGAAATATTAATCACTAAATCTGATTGGTCTCACTGCTGCATACCCCAGGGCAGCTTTTTTAGCTTATGAAAACTGGTGTCAGTTGACATTGTCATCCACATGGCTTGATGAGTAAGAGCCGAAGCTGAGCTATTTCCATTTTAACTAGACAATAAAGCAGAGAAGCTGATAAACGCTGAGGTAGGGTAGATTTCAGCAGGGAGGTTTTATGAAATGAAGTTTTCTCATTGGCCTCATACCCATCCTATTACTGGAAATGGAGCTGCCTCTGCTCATCCTTTTAATGTTTTTATTAAGAGATCTCATCAAAAGACAGGAGAAGACTGTGCAGCCAGCTGAGAAAATTAAGGGGGAAAAGGCTTATTGTTATATAAATGTCCCTTCCTCCCACTTTTGCAGAGCTGTTCTTGATCCTTTCAAAGCAGTCTCCCTTCAAGAAAAGAAGATGCTGCTAGCTTGAGTGATACAAAGAAGAAATTACAAGTTAGTCTTTTTTGTTAATATTTTAGTCCATTAATGCCATTATTATTTATCTAGCACCAACGGAATTCTAGAGGCTTTTCAGATAGCAAAGTCTGAGTCCCAGCGTATGGTGTATGGGTGATACAGGCAAAAGGATGTGTGAGTCAGCATCTAATTATCTGCTGGCCTGTACCTGAGGAGATGGGCACTGGTATCCCAGCTCTGCGGCACAGGATACTGTGACTAAACACACTGTTCGAAGCTGCTCCACTCTCGGCTTTGAGGTATGAGGCCTGATCTCTCAGTGCATTACTTTTCCTGCTGGTAAAAGAGAAGCCGCTATGCTTTTTCGCTGTGTCTCTAGATTTCAGAAGGTGTCAGGAAATGCAGCTTCCCATGTAGATAAGGACTACTTAGCATACTGGGACATGCTCTCATTAGAGGCCTCCGTGCACTCCTACAGCGTGATACCTCAATAAATGCATTTCTTCCTCTGCCAGAACACTTTTTGATTTTCTGTACTCAGTTCCACAAACAAGCAGTGAAATTTCAACTGTATTTTAACAAGTTTTGCTCCATACAGCATTTTAAAGTTTCTTTTTTCCTTTGAAGGATGAATATTTTAAATTAAACAGAAAAGGTAAGGGGCGAGCTGAAGGATCGGGGCAAGGCTTACGATGCTTAGGATGAAGTTTATTGTAATTTCCTCCGATTCTTTCCCCTCCTGTTCTTCCTTGGAGAGAAGTTTGAATGCAAAGTCAGGCAGAGTTGATTCTTGATTTCTCTGGGTACCACTGCAGAGGAAAATTCACTACACTTAATTGCCTAAGCAATCGCCTAAGCAGATAATACCTTCTGCTCTCAATAGGTAGGCTTTTCTAAGCTGATGCACTTACCTATCCTCTAATAAAGTCTCTGAAAACTGGACATAAGAGGTTGACCTTGTCCAGAGGGTCTTCTCCATTGTGGGTGGAAGGGCTAAGGTTAAGCACCTCCATAAAGTCACTGCCACACATCCACACTTCAGAGAGACCCCTCTGGTGATAAACCAGAAGCAGCAGGTTAAAGGCAGGGCAGAAGGAGAGAATTCGCTGTGTTTCTTCTGACCCTTCCCACCTGCCCCAGGCCTTGTGCGTGCCAAAACAGAGCTGACACAGGTGCAGCAGAAGGAGACTCCTCTTTGCTTTTTAAGGAGCATCAGGGCTGGTCCTGATGAGCTGGAAAGAGCCCTTCTATGTGACCCGGGTCATCCTGTGGCTTTACAGACAGCAAAATGCTCGACAGGGATGTGCCTGAATTTGGGTTTCACACAGCCCTTTCTGAAGCCAAATGCCTGCATGGCATTGTGCTATAAACTATAACATTGAAGACCTTGAGACCCAAAGTCCTCTGTAGGGGGGACCACGGGCAGTTGTCTCTCACCCCTATGCCAGCCCCCCTGGGATTAGTTGCTCACGTACTAGGGGTATGGGTTGGAGGGGTTGGTGGCCCCAGACACACCATCTCTATACAAATCCAGGAGATATAGACATGTAAACTTATAGCCTGTGCCGGAGTTGAAAGTCTCACATTATATTTTTTGTCCAAGTATATCTCTACTATATCTCTGGCTGCAAACTTAACCCTCCTTTATACATAGGTTGATGCCTGTGTGCACACATGGGCAAATGCAGAGAGGTCTCAGGGGAAGGCAGACAGGCAAGTGGGGAATCCTGCCCATTAAGAGCCCGCACGGAGCCCAGCTGATGAATAAATAAAGGATTGCTGGCTTCCGACTCTGCCAATTTCTTAACCTTTGGGATCATTAACGACTTCTCCCTTCCATTGGAAAAAAAGCCAGCAGTTCCTGCATTTTTCTGAGACACAAGGAAAGCATTTAGCACCACAAATAAGCTCATAATTTGACAGGCAAAATGCCAGGAAAAGTGAAAGCAAATTTCTCCCTCCAAGGTCCTGAATATCTTAGTGATCCTTTACTTGTTTTTCAAATGCTATTTCCTTTTTGTTTAATCACAGGTTTGGGTCAAGACACTCTTCAAAAATATCATGCCCTGTCCATGTGCATTTTCTTAACCTTAAGGATGTTCACAGTTTCCTGATTTGCTAGCCAAAACAAATGCCACACAGGAATGCCTACACACATCCAGAGCAGTTGCCGAGTAGCTCTCATTTTTAATTTACCTACAGATGGATGTACCATTCATCCATGTATTTTTTTTCCTTATGTGCAAAGCCAGCATCCACAGAGTTGGCATAACAAGTATTCAAGAAGCTGTATTTGCTGTGAAACTCATCAAAGGGAATTAGCTACAGTATGTGAACAATAATTTTAGATGGCAGGGCTACTAAAAGAGCTAAGGCTGATAAAGGCTATAGGCAGGCAGAATATTCAAGCCACTTGAAAATGCAATAATGCTGTGTCTTCCCCAAGAGACTTCCAGCCAAAGAGCCCAATGGGGTTTTCACAAGGGCTGGGGAAACTGGTGGCACCCTGGGGTAGGGTCTGCCTGCCCTGGGCTCCTTTTTGGATAGGAGCCTTTGGGTGCTGTCTCGGGACTGACCGGAGAGGATGGGACTGTTCATTGTCCCCTATCCGCTCTCTGAAGGACCAGGCTTCCTCATCACAGCTGGCCATCCAGTCCTGCAGAAACATGATGCTTCAGAACAGTGGATGTCCCAGGTCTCTCCTCATCTAGGGAGGTGGTTCACGGAAGGCAGTAACATAGCGTGGGGCTTCGCTGCCTTTCTGTGGAACTGCTGCCTCATCAAAGCAAGTTGATCACTGCGGTATTTGCATCAAGTCACAGTAAGTGAAATTCTGACTGAGTATATGGGTAAAAAAATCACTGCGATGGTGGTTCAGCTCTGAAGCAAGTGCCCAGCAAGGCTGTGGACTCTCCATCCTTGGAGATCTCTCCTCTCTCTTCTTTCCTCTCTCCTCTCTCCCCAGTATACATCTTTTGGATTGGTACTTGTCTGCTTTTCTGCTAGGAATAAAGGGTTTGAATATAATCCATCACTCCACATACACACCTGATTTTGCGGAGCAGCTCACATTTTGGTGGCAATTTTATGTAAATTTTTCAAAATCAAATGACTTGTTGAAGATCATGCAGCACATTGGCAGCAGAGTGTGACTGTGCCCTGGTAGTCTGAGCACTAATGTTTTGTAGCCAGAAGACGTGCTCTTCCCTGGTCCCTTTGAGGGAAGAAAAAGAACGTTTCTGTGGGCAGCCTCTGTGAGGAACCTGTCGCCATGGTGAAACATCAGTTGTGATTGTACTATATAAACCTCCTGAAAGGTACATGTCAAATGGCAAAAAAATTAACCTTAAAGTTAACCCCTACCAATCACATTAAAGGGAGAAGAATGATAAATTTAATTTTGCTTAGTAATCACCAGGGAGAGAATGGACTCCAGCCTTGTTAATTAATATTTAATAAAAACTTTATTAATTTTCTTAAATAAAGGGTTTAATGTCTGACTTACACCTACTTCTTGGATCCCAGTGGAACTCATCTTCTTTGTTATCAGCTTTTGCCTTTGCTCTTGGGATTTTTTCAAAAAATCTGGTTTTTTCTTCCTCCTCCTCCTCCTCCTCCTCCTCCTCCTCTTCTTGCCAATGAATCCTAGAGAAGTTAGCCAGACTGCAGGACAAAGACATCGCTACAGTCGCGATAGCCGTACAAGAGAGAGTTGAACGCTGGTTGAGTCGCAAACAGCCACGGACCTGTTTCTCTTGCAATCCGTAGCAGGATGCTAATGGGTTCAGCCCCTCAGGACCCCCCCAAGCTGACTGTACACCCCACTCCATGCAGAGAGGTAGCTAGCAGCACTGCACCATAATTAATTAATTCATTAATCACGCTGTGATGAGATGCGTGGCTGAGGTGACTGCCACAGGAGTGCCTTAGGGCAGCAGGAGTAAATACCAAACCGAGCCCCGCTGCCATGTGGGTGCAGCCTCATGGAGAGTTTTACCTATGCTGGGGTGTGACCTGGCGACCTGGCTGGGCATCCCACCGGTCCGCAGGCAGAACTGAAGAGGAAAAGGTGCAGGGAGGGAACCCCCCCAGGAGGGAAAACCCCTCCCAAACTTCTTACTGGCGTGAGGCTGCCTGCCCTGCCCTGTGGAGGGCACAGCCCCCAGCTGCTCCCTCCCCACTACCTCCAGCCCATGGCGAGTGGTAATTAGATGAGGAGTGTGTTAATTTGCTGCGTGCACGTCGTCCTCAAAATGGCTTTTGCTTCATTTAATGAGAAAAGGGATTTGCCTCCTGGCTGGTTCTCGGCACACTCGGACCCAACGGGGAGCTGGAGGTGCCGGGGCTGCACCCCACCTGTCCCTGGCAGCGATGGGGGCTGGCTGAAACAGGACAAGTTTCCTCTTTCCCCAAAAGATTTTGTTGAAATGAGAGAGAGCACCTCTTGGTGGGATGCCGGGGGTGGAGGGTGGGAGGGAGATTTTTTTGGACCAGTGCAATTTTTGCATTGCAGAAGAATTTGTGAATGGTTTCTTGCTGTTCTGGATGTTCTTTTTTCCCCTCCCTGAAGCTGTGAAATTTCCTGAGTTATGGAAAACACAGGTCCTTACTCAGGTTTTCAGGTCAGCAAAAATTCATGATCAGCTAAGATGAAATCACTATGACTTTTCCCTGGTTTTGTTTGTGATACACCGCATATACAGGGAATGCATCACAGTTGGAGCAGAAAGATGAAGCCGAGGGAGCAGTTCCTGATTTGTCTGCCTATACAGTGGTTAATTTTGGCCAAAAACCTGTGACAAGGGCAATCACAAATGACTTCTGAAGTTGATTGTATTATTCCACCACACAGAAAAGGCAAACTGCAGGCCCACTTTTCTTTCACTGGATATGATTAATTCACATTGATTTAATCACTGCTCGTGCATGTGTCAGGCGGGGGCAGAGCAGACGGAGGAGGAAGGACCCAACAGCAGAAACCAAAGCATTATCTCTAATCCTCACTTCTTCTTGCTAGGAGTCACTGAAAGGCCTTGGCTACAGGATAATGTTCATACACCTACTTTTTTTCTGCTGGAAACAGCAAAACATTTTATGAACAGACTGGAGAATATGGATAGTGAAGTCAGGACTCCAAGATTACTTCACTGCTTACGGTAAAGCGCTGCCTGTCTGGATTTGAGAGGTTGCTAGTATCATGCTGCAGGGTCTTGACAAAGCAAACAAATCTCAGCAAAAATGGAAACACCTTTCCTGTGACAGGAGTGCCACTGCCTACACAGCTATTGGCAGTTTGCAAAGGCTGTGTAATTGGTCATGGGGATAAAGGACAGAAATATTTCTAGATGCAGCACTTTTCTCCTGATTTCAGGATTGCCCTGTGAAACAATATGACCATTGTCACAAATTCAGCTTTTGCATGTTCCCTGCTTCTTCTTGAGAACTATCTCCTTTCTCCAAAAAAGAACAGTGTCTGTCAAGGGCACCTTATCCCTATTCCTATAAGTGGGCTGATGTTCTAATTCTGTTCTTCTACTTCCCTTTTGTTTTACAATCTATTTAGGATTAGAAACTTTGTTAGGAGATGTAGTTCTCCTGAAATGGAGTTTCTGGCAAAAAAATGTATGGACAAGGGAAAATCTTAAAAAGTTTGAAACTTCTTGTTTCAGCAGTCTTTAATGGAATAGCGTTTCAAAAAAGCCCATAAAAATATTTTGGTTTGACATTTTCCAAATGAAACTTTTTGACCTTTTCTTGTCAAAATGGCATTTTTCATTTTAAATGTGACCTAAACTAAAAGGAAACAAAGTTCAACAAGAGAACTAAGCACCTGGAGAATGAGGTGTACATTTCATTTTGAACAGTTTAGCCTCAATTACCCTATCAAGAAACCCCAAATAATTTACTGTAATCAGAATAGTATTTCCCTGATTCATCAACATAGGACAAAAATAATAGAAACATCTCTTATATGCCTCAGCTTTAAACTGAACACATAGTTGGGCAAAGTGAACATTTTTGTATTTGATTTGCAGCAACAGCAGAACTGTGAATGACAAAAGAGCTGCTTAAGATGCTTCTAATTTCTCTGGTGAGTTGGAGCAGGTCAGTTGCAAAAACACAGCAACAGCATACCCAGCCCCGTACCTTCTGGTGATGCGAGTACTATAGCCACAGATAGTAAAGCGGATCGTGAAAAAAATTAGACCGACAGTTAGCCCTGAAACCATCCAGCTGCAATTAAATTTCTGAGCCGAGAGGCGCTACCAGCTCTTTTGAACTGTTATCTTCTCTCACCCAAACACAGCCCTGAGACCTGCAATTTTGCCGCTGAAGCCCCGCTTTACTGACCCGGCCACCCCAAACAGCTTCCTTGGAGCTCTTAGCACATCCCCCTCAGCGCTGTGGCTGCTGCCCATGTGTTCTGAGCTTGGAAGCTAAAAATACCCCCAGTTACAAACACTACCGCATAGCAGGAACATTTCTTTCTCCCTACGAAATCCCTCCATGTGGGTTGTGTTTCTGTCCCACCTCGGCTAGCACATGCCGTCTGGGATTAACTGGCCTGTGAAACCAAGACCTGCCAGGGGCAGAATCGGGTTTGCAATGGCCCCTGGCAGGTCTCGGTTTCACAGGCCAGTGTCTGTGAGCTCCCCCCTTGAGGGCAGCTGGGAGACTCAGCTGTGCTCTTCTCAGGTGCTTCCTCTGGGGGTTGTTCCCTCAAAAGGCTTGGCATCTGTTTTACTTCCCCTTTTCAGGAATGGCCCAGACTTGGCAAGAGGTGGTGGTCAGTGCCCCGCTCCCCAGCCCCCGTTGTGACTTCACCTTCCTGCTCCCTGGCATTTGAGCTCTGTTGTAGTTCCCCTGCTTAGTGCTGTCACCCAAACCCACCTTTCACATGAGGGTTTTCCTCCTTTCGTTGCGGAAGTCTTTCAAATTTTCGAGGGGATGGGAAGGGGCTTGGCGAGGCCCCTGCCAGCAGTACGTGAATAGAGCAGGGGACGAGCGCAGAGGAAATTTAACTCTGTGTAGACTATACCATCCAGACACTTTGGCTGTCACTCCTTACCCTGTAAATCAATCCAGTGCAATCTTAGCCGCGTGAGTAGAGCTTCCTTTTTTATCTGTGCATGAGGTCAACATTTGGCTTAGAGTCTGTCCTTGCTATTGTGTGTGTACATACATGTATAAATATAGCTAAATGCATACATATAAATTAATGAAGTTCAGCAACTCTGTGAAATTTAGAGCACCAATGTTG
Organism: Chionis minor; assembly: GCA_013398295.1. Lineage (NCBI taxonomy): Eukaryota > Metazoa > Chordata > Aves > Charadriiformes > Chionidae > Chionis > Chionis minor. Next base: position 257,053 of record VZSF01003427.1, on the reverse strand, counting down.
CTGCAGTAGCTTGAAAAAATAAGTGACGGGCTACCCTTTCGTGTTGCAACAGCTTCTGCAAACAACATGTCAGGAGGGCTGGGTGACTTGGGAAATTTGTGATGAGGCATGGAGCCCTTCACCCTTGGCTGTCTGGTTGAGATGAAACTCCATGCAACAGTGCCTGAAGCTTGCAGAGCAGTTTGTTACTTAGGTGGTTTCTGCTTCCGTTCAGTGGACAGAGACCTCCCAGAAACCGCCAGATCCTTCAGTCCGAGCTGAGGTTCCCATTGGAAAAAAGGCTGTGAATAGAATAGGTGAAAGATGGCATTTCTTTCTTTCCCCTCGTTTGGGGCCAGGGTGGAATGGCATGACACCAAGGGCAGAGCTGCACTTCCCCTGCCCTACACAACGAGGGCTTCAGGACCCTGCATGTACAGCAGCACGTTTCATGGGCGCTGTCGCTGGGCGTGTAAAAGAGCAGTTTATTACAGCAGAAGTGCTGCTGATAGCACAGTGCCCGCAGTGCGTTCACAAGGATGGCTGGGTTATTAAGGGATGTAAAAAGAGCCTGTTAGAAGTGTCACTCCTACACACCAGGGTACAGCAGGAGGTGCACAGCGGCGGTCTGTGTGTCACTCACAGCGGGGATTGCTGGCACAACGGCTTCTGTTTTTGCTGCCTGTTCAGTATTATTTGTTTTATGTTGATACTGTCGATGCACTTAAAGAGATTATATATTTTTCCCATGGCATAAACAAAATGACTTGCATTTTGCAAGGACAGTAATGGTAATGAGAAGTCAGGCTTCAAGGGGGAATGACGGTAAGGTTGACGGCAAGGAGAAATAAATCTCGTATGCTCAACTTGGTCTGAGCTGACTGCCATTCCCTTAAATAAATTAATAAAGTCAAGTCCCCATGTTCTCTCCTTATGGGGAGGGGAAGAAGCGGGAATGAGCTATGAGCTGCGACCTCACAGCAGGCAATGTTTTTAGTAGCTGATCTCTTACCGTTAGCTTGAATCCAGCTTCAAACAAGACACGAGTTTGTTGGTTCTCCTACAGCCGGTGTCAAACCTTTGCCCTCCTCTTTCCATCCCCTGCCTTGAAGCAGCCCAGAGCCAGACGTGATCACAGAGATGGAGCATGATGTAAGAACTCCCCTGAAGACAGCTGGGCTTAAAAGGTCACTTTGGGAGCAGCTCTGGCCCTTCTCCCCCTACCCAACGTCACCCCTCCCACACCCCGCTCAAGTGCGTAGCCATGGACTAGACTGAAACAGGGAGGGGGAACCATGCTATTAATAACTCCGAATTGCTGCTCCCTGGAAGGTGTTGAGCATTCGTTTGTCCTTTGTTCCTGGGGGGACAACATACTGTACATTACAGCCATTTGTTGTTTGGGGGTTTTTTTCCCACCCAAATACAGAACAGTGGCAGCTGAGGCGCTGTATGAGAATAGCATTAAAATGTGTAATGCACCATAAATAAACAGAAATAGACAGCCAGGAAGCTGTGGTAATCACTGCTTTGATGTAGCATGAATTATGATGTGTGTATATATGTGAGTGAGTGTGCGGGCAGGAGGGTGGGGGGCGGTTAAGGGCTTCATGTTTCTGGCTGTGCTTGTTTTGACTCAGCTGCTGTTGCTCTGGGAAGAGAGTGAACCCAGCCTTCCATTTACATATCTCCACCTTCGCACTGACAGCTGCTGCCCCTTGACTCAGAGGAAAGGGATCTCAACCTGCACCGCCTGTTCCCTTGGAGTCCCTACCTCCTTGTCCCCTCTGCCCCCGTAGCAAGGCAGAAAGGGGAATCCTGGCCGTCTCCCAGGGACTGGGTCACACTCCTCCTGACATCCAGGGAGGATCTTGGAACAGCCTAGGCTTCAACATCGCCTTCCAGAAGTAGGTGATTTATGTTTCTTGGGTCTACGTTAGGTGGTTGATTTTTCTCCCTGCTGACTTCCCACTGCTACTGGGATAATGAAAGCAGCAATAGACATGTCAGAGTGGGCAGGTTATTAACAACTCGACGTCACGTTTCCCTCAATGTACTGAGTATTAAAAAGGTGGCTGTTGAATCCTAGTGCTTTGAGATCAGTAAGATACCCACAGGAGGTAGAAAGAGAGGAAAGCCAGCAGGAAAAAAGGTAGCATGGGTAACTCCTTGTTGATTATCTCCTACCAGCATCCCAGGGACTCCTTTAACTCATGCAGCAAGACACTTGCTTGGAATAATCTCCTGCCCATCCTTGCTACAGCAGCAAGACAGCTTACTAAAACAGCCTCACTTTCTTGTGTTCTTTGCATTAATGTTTTACCTGGAGCCAATAGCTTCCCTCTGAAAAACATGTTTGGTCTGAATAGCCACAAATGAGTCTAACAGTGCTTAAGTGCTGCTCGGGTTCAATGAATTCTCTGACCTTATAATAATTTAGGTGTCACAGGGCACCAATAAATGCCAAAAACTGTCTTCCAGCTTGTAACTAGCTGCATAACCGCAGCATAGCGCGGCGGTGCTCAGTCAGCCTGCGAGGCCCATTAATGAACTCCGAGCAGCAGAGTCCCTCTGGCCCCGCATCCATACAGGACCTCCTGCAGCTCCTGGTCGGAGCAGGGCCGCTGGCCTCAGCTCCACGTTATCCCACCTGCCTGGTTCAGCCCCGGGCTCTGCTCTCAGCCTCGGGGTAAAAACACCAACTAGAAATGTTCATTCTTCTCCTATAAGAAGCTCCATTTCCTAGCTGGGGGGAGGCAGAGGAAGCGCAAGGCTTGGCTCTGCTGACAAGCAGTTGTTTCAAATGGGGAAAAGGTTTAAGAACGCGGAACTGGGAGCACTTAAACATTTACAAATTTTTCAGTTAAGTCAGTCAAGCCTGACCGACTTAGATAGTCATAATGAACTGCTGGGAATGGGTAAAAATTTCTTGAAATGGCGATATATTGACATAACCAAAGGCCATGCACAAAATATCCAAGTGAAGGAGTGGTTTTAGCTTGACAGTTTCAATGGGGATTTGGCGCCTAAATATCTCCGAGCATCTGGAACTATATTTTTCCCATTATTATCACTTAACACAGTTACTCTCACTATCTTATTTGCATTTTAGCAAAGAGGGAAGATTGTGCATTGAAATCTTTCTACGTATAGGGACTCCAATGCATAAAAGCAGCAGGCAGCCCTGCTATTTTTCTCAGAGGAATAAGGATGTGCCTTGGTGAAGCTGAGTTGGTAAGGCTGTAACTAATCTCTTCCTGACTCAGCAAGGAACTGAAGGATGTGCTTAACTTTATTCACAAGCTTTAAAAAGTTTGTGAAACAGGTGAAGCCTTGCTATTGCGCAGCATAGCTGCACACTAATGGATCCATTAGAAAATGCTGTCACAGCGCACATATATTGCCACACACGGTAATTACTCAAATTGCAAGACAATTATCATTCCAATACTGAAATAGCTGACTTGCACTTGCTTCACAAATGCTAGAAACACCTTCCTCATTCAGACCTAGCTGGCCCGATTCCTTATTATGGTGTAGCTCCATTGGCCTCCAGCAACACAAAAGGCTGAAAGACGCCAAAAGTAGCCTCTAGGGAGCAATCTTCGACATAAGATGTTCATCCTGGCCCATCTGTTGGCATACCACAGCGCCTCAACACTAGCTCACTCCAGCTGTCTCATAAACCTCTGACCAGGGCCCTTGTTGGGAAGGGGCCATGTGTTTGACATGTGCAAGCAGAGAGTACTGCCTAGCATTTACTCATAGGGGCTAAATTAAACCCAGTTCAGGAGATGACCTGATTCATGAAGCACCCCTCACCTTGCCTCGCCTTGCCTTGCCTTGCCTTGCCTTGCCTTGCCTTGCCTTGCCTTCCCTTCCCTTCCCTTCTCCCACTCCTAGCCCCCAAATACCATCTCCTCCTCCCCTCCTGTTTACTGGCTAGTCCCCAGCAGACCCTTGTTTGCCCTTCTGCCTACAGAGAGGTCAAGTTGGAGCAGGGGAGACCGTGCAGGACCTGGCAGGGAGCCAGCGATGGTGGATTTTGGAGTTGGTGATGAGTAGGAGAGGGAAGGGAAAAGCAGGCTGTGGATCCTTCATCTCAGCAGCTGCCTGAAAATAGTGGTGGGACGAACCCCAGGAAGCTCAACATGTGCCAGCCCATTTCTGGAGACAGCACAGTGAAGTGGGATGTCTCTGCCTTCACGCTGAGGTGCCAGCTCACAGGGAACAGGCAGAGGGTCACAGGCAGGAGGTGGGACTCCTTGTTTTGCAGAGATACAACCCCTCCCTGCCTTTTGCTCAAAACAGAAATGCTCTCCTATCTGCTACCAGTTCTCTCTGGCTCTGTCCTCCAGCGGGAATGGAGCTGACAGATCTCCACTCCGTGGCACCACAGTGGCCCTGAGCTTCCTGACCCTGCCACTGAAATGCAGAGCAGAAGGTCGCCCCACTGTCCACCTGCCAAGCACCAGTAGTTCAGACCCTGTACTGCTCATCCTTCATTTGGATGTTGCTCTCAGCATAAATCACACTTCTGTTGTGCACCATATTTTCAAAACTGTTAGACTACTGCAAAAATTACGGAAACATGAGAAATATCAACTGCCCTTGTCTTGAGATTACCTTTCACTCTTTGTAAAGACCAGGCTTGATAAAGTAACAGTACATAATGTCTTCTCCTATGTCATATCTCCTTTTTGTTAGCTTTAGAGGCTCAAACCATCCAATAAGAACACAAAGGTTTTTAACGCTCTTTCTTGATTAGAGGAAAAAATAAGTATTAAGCTTCAAGTGAACATAAGGGGATTCTGCAATGCAAGAGGTATTTGACAATACAAGCCTGACTATTACAAATTATTCTGATAATTTCTATAAGTATGTAAAGCATACTTAAACCAGCCCAAATAACAGTACATCCAGACTTCTGAGAGTTTTTGATTTCCTTTGCATTGCAGAAGAAAAATAGATTTTTTTTTAAATGAAAAATTATTGACACTTCAATTCTCCCCAGCTAAAGTTGACGGAAGGTTTGTCATTGTCTTAAATTAAGTCAGAATCACACCATTGCAGCCCTGTTTAGTGTCATAAAATTGTCAAGCTGCCAGTTTCCTGTTGGCTTGTTAATGGCTTTTTTTTAATGATATTTAAAGCACCTAAATTATTTGTATAGTGATTTATTCTACTTTGCAATTAATTGCAGTCATTGGAATATATTTTATCTTATACTGGGGTTTTATTTTACATGCTGAGGCCATTGTATTTCTATTTTTTTATGGTGTTTGAGAGCTTTGCATTTGTCCAAAAGATGTAAGTACGCCAGTGAATGACTGGATGCAAATACTGTGTTCTGCTTTCAGTTTATGACATTCAGTCAGTGTACTTGCTTCTTTGCTGAGTGAAGGTTTACATTTTAAGGTTTTTTTTTTTTTTTTTTTGTAAAGCTTTTGACACATTATTTCTGGGATTTCAGGTAAATCCAGTAATCCAGTATTATTGCACTCCACATTTTGTTTTGTTTGTATTTGCTAGTTTTTTTATTTTCAAGGAATAACAGGAATGAAATGTGTATATAAAACCATGGTACATCATAAACCATATCACATTTGCTTGAAGATGTTACTAGCATGAAAATATTAGTAGCTATAAATCCATCTCCAAGAAAAATTGCTGTATTTCTCTGCATTCAAACAGCTGTTCATTAAATGGAAAGACACTTTCTCGAAATAGTCTAAGTTTTAAGGTCATGTATCTCCTTTTAATGACTCAGTCTTTGAGGGAACATTCTACCAGTTGTTAAACTGGCTCTCAATGTGAAGTCTTTTCTACTGTTTATGTGCATGAAGATGAAATTTGGGTTCACAGAGAGAACTAAAACAAGACTTTTTCCACTGAAGATGTGTTCTCCCACCTTTAAGATGCTTGTGCTCTTGAATTGTGGAATTGTGTGTGAGCCACAGAAATCACCAGAGCAGCCAAAACTGCAGATTTTTGGTATCCCTCTATCCTTTGTATTTTACAGTCTTCACTGGGCTACTGATCTTGACAGAAACTTGGGCATTTTTACTGTGAATACCTGAAACTAGGAAAGCCAGACAATATGTTGTGTAACTGTTTATGATGTATGGACAGATATGAAGCATCACAACGAAGGTCAGTGCCAGGGAGCTCTACTAGAGGTCCCGTGGGATGGAGTGATTTACCTTAGCATTAGGCCAATACCAATGGCATTACACTCCTCTTCCAAGGCCCCACTGTGCAAGGAGCTGTACCTCCACCTAATCAAAGACAGCTCACCTAGTAGGACTTCAAGTTAAAAGTGTAGACTTTTAAGGCTTTCATTATTTGTGTCCCTTTAAAAATATCCTCACTTGCACTAATAGCAGCCTGCCAAGAATAAGCTTGCTTTGCCTTAGCCATTATTTGCCACCCCTTAACAAGCAGCCATCTGTGGATGTCCATGAGTCTGCAAAATATGGGCTGAAAATCCAAGCTAAAACCAAAGCAGAGAGAGTGCAAGACAGTAAAGTGTGGACACATGACCTGGTTTGATAAAGTCTCCAGAGAGTCTAGAAGACAGCTCATAGCTGGAGCCAGATCGTTCAAGTCTCAGCCCATGCTTTCATCTTAAAACCAATTTTCCCCTCAGTTTCCAAGAAACGTGTATCTAGGTAGCAAATTCTGGATGCTTTGTTCAAGGTCAGTGGAGGGATTTAGCCAACAGTAGTCAGCTGGAAAAGAAACCCTGCACCAAAACAAAGTTACATGCAACTCAGGTGTGGGCTAGTTTTGGTAATTCCCATATGCCTTTCACTTTCTGGTCAATATGACTCAAAATTAATGACACACAAGAGGTCATGCTGAATTCTGTTAATCTGAGAGTAGTTAATATGACCATGAATAGATATTGATAGTGTCTAAAACGTTCATATTGATGCAGGTGACACAGATGCGAAAACACTCCTAGTTCTCGCTCTCAATGCCCTAGCTACAGTCAATCTAGTGTCTGAGTTTAAATTCCATAAACAATGTGGGTGTTTTCCTGGTATTTTTATAATAAAATACCATTGTGTGACAGAGTGACAACTTATCCCCAAAAGTGAAATTAGTATTTATTCAGGAACACATTTCTATTTAGTAGTGTTCAAATGAACACATAAATTAATAGATAAGCTTGTTAACAACTCTGAAATATAATTAGTTTGTTGATGTAAATTGTTACTCAGCAGGAAATTCAGGTCTCCAAAATAGCTGCACAGTTTCAGTTGCCAACAGTCACAGTGCCTTAAATAAGTTATTTCCACAAGTTCCATGAAGCAGCTTATAGATGCTTTTATTTAATTTCATTTTATTTAATTATTTTATATTACTCTGATGGTAACACTTGTTCTTCTTTCATAAAACATTTTCTTTCAGATACCAGACATCTGGGAAAATCTGAAAACAGAAACTCCTCAAAAACACCCATGCATCAGCCTTGCATCATAGGGTTAAAATTCAGAGAAGATGATAATGAACTTTGTTTAACAAAGTTTAACAATTTGTTTGACTCCAAGCTTTGGCAGGCAGAAAGAGGAATTTCTATAAAATAAAGCAAGTTTAGCCATGTGACAGCAACTGATGTCTGAAAGCTGTAGCAAATGGATGCTCTCCGAGTTATAGAAATTAAAGGTCAGTCCTTCAAACACCAGTTATTTTATTTGACTTACAATAATTAGTGCCCATTACCACCCATTTCAGCTGACGGGTAAATGTTTATTTACTTTTGCTTCATGTACTTAGAGCAGCAGAAAACAGTCTCTGAAACACACTGATGTGTCTAGCAGCAAAAACCACCTGCACTCTAATCAGAGGTGTCATCGCAGTAAGGAGAGGCGCCTCTGGTGTGGTTAGCCTGGGTACCACTAGAAGGATGCTCTGCAGTATGGTCCTTAGTGCATAACAGCTGCCTCAGCGTGTGCTCCTCATTTCTAGGCAGATCTGTCCAATTTATCCTGAACTCCCAGCACCACAGTGTGCTGCTGCTGCTGCCCAAGCTAGTTTGCTCAGCACTAGTCCAAATGTGTCTGTTCCTGCTGAAATCACGACTCTTGCCTTTGTGAACATGCCCATGGAGACAGGGATCCAGCAGCCCTCTCTTTCTAAAATGCTCATGCAAGACTTGCAAAGTTTGTGTGGTGGAAACTGCTGGTGAAGGAAGTTGCCTGTCAACAGAGAGAGCAAAAAATAGAGGCAGAAGCGCAAGTGCAGGAACTGCAGCCTCACCAGCTCTCTGGGGAGTGCAGCAACTTGCCAGCTGTCCATGCTAGCTTGCTGTGTGACTTGTCTACCAACAGCACGGTTGTGCAGATCCTTCTTCATGAAGACAGTTCCATTGCCTTAAATGAGACTGGTTGCATACAGGGTGGGATTTTCATGATACAGACAGCTAAACTTTAGGAATTAAATGGGATCTAAAGTCATCTGATGTAGATACAGTCCAATGTCCAATGGATGAAATGGTGTGAACTCAAGTGCTACACTTGGCTGGTGAGAACTTCCTATGAGGATGGAAGGGCGAGACATACAAATAGTTTGTTCTTTATAAAAACAATTATTTATTATTAAGTGGTGGAATCGCCATCTCTGGAGGTATTTAAAAGATGGGTAGATGTAGTGCTTGGGGACATGGTTTAGTGGTGGTTTTGGCAGTGTTAGGTTGATGGCTGGACTCGATGATCTTAAAGGTCCCTTCCAACCTGGATGATTCTACAACTAGTCATTCCTTTTGTTTTATTACCAGTAGAAGATAAGGTGAAATAAATGATTCAGCTCATCCTCCCTTATCACTGCAGTCCTTTCTTGGTCTCACTAGTAATATAATTTATGCTTGTTTCTCCATTTACTATAATTGCCCTGTGTCAGAATTTAGGCTATACCTTGCTGACTAATTCTGATAGCTGGAAATAATACAAGGAGGATATTTTTAAAGTAAATTATTAGAGGGAAAAGGCAGAATTTCTATCATGATGATGGTGTTTGCAAAGGAAATTTAAATTTTCTTTCAAACAATACCCTCAACAATTAAATCTTCTCACCTCTGTGAATATTCATGAATAGAAGAATCAGGGTTACCTTTCCTGTCACCCAAAAGACAAACATATTGATAAGGCAACATGAAATAGAAAGGCAGTTTTGACTTGAGAATTTCTTCTCTTAGTCAAACACATGCATAGAAGCAGCTATGAAAGTAACTTAAACAGTAAACTTAATAAGCTTCAATGCCAGGGTCATATCTGTGCCTGGTGTTAGCAGGATGGTGTTTCAGCGTGACAGATGAACATGCTGGTCTCTTCTGGCCTTAAAAATCTATGAAATCAGGTCTCCCAGCTCTGGAAAAGTGCAGACGTTTTCTCCAAGGCAACCAGAGATACAGAAAAGCATGTCAGACCAAATTCTCTCAGGGCACCTGGAAATGCCTCAAGGGAACTGTGGTAACACCACAGTGGTTCAGCCAATGGGAGTATTGCCAACGTGACACTCGCAGAGTTCAAAGTGGTCTGTGAAGGCAACACAAGGATAAGCAGTCCTGGCTATTTTCTGAAAGTTTTCTTCCCTAGCTGCTGTTGGCAAGAGTTCGGTGGGCTGGGAAACTGGTCCAGCTGTGAAGCTTCAAGGTGAGCAACTGCCCTTGGGCACGTTGGTGTTTACTCTTATTTGCACCTGAACGTGTTGCACCAAAAAGTCTGGAGATGCATCCAAAGCTCAGCCTCCCAGTCCAGGCCTGGTACCAAGGTGGAAGGAGCAGTCGCGTGGCACAGGGGTGATACTACCAGCCACGTGGTGAGGAGGAGAGGCCATGTGGCTCCTGTCCCAGGCTCTGCACTCACAGCAAGGACCTTCCGACAGAAACAGTGTCTGGCCACCTCCTTCCTCCTGGCAGGCTACAGATTTCCAGACATTATCCCCAAGCAACAGGAGATGGTCTGGGCCAGCTGAAATTTGGCCAGTTCAGGTGACAGACCACTTTGCTGCTGCAGAGCTCATTATGAACCTCACAGTCCTTTCTGGACCTAGGAGATAAACAAGGGGATTCGTTAAATGCATTGGCTTGTTAAGGTGACTTACCTACCTTCAAGATTTAGTGTACTTCATTTTTTGCCCGTCACAGGTAATTGTAGATGATTAAGGACATGAGGACTATCATTTTTCCAGATATTAGGTAACACCACTGTCCTTCTGTCCTAGCTTAAGTTTTTTAGATTGGCAAGTGACTTCTGATTTACAGGGACATATGATATTTTTAACCCTTTTTTTTTTTGCAGCTAGGTCATCAAAGACACAGGAAAGCGATTTTATTTCCATGAACAGTACAGAGCGAATTTCAAATCTTAGTTCAACTCTGGTAGAAGTAAGGTTTCTGGAGTCTGAACAAACAAATCCTGGAGTCAATAAATAGCTAGTTCTTGGAACAACTAATCCAGAACACCCAAAAGGAGAAAAAAAATGTATTTTCTCTGAAGCATTTTGTGGGTGTTGAGTCAAACTGTAAATACTTACACCACCTGAGCAGGACTGAAAACATGCAAAAAGTTAGTGATGAACATCTTTCTAAAAATGGAAAACCACATGACAGTGAAGAGAAATAGTCAAAAGAACTGGGTATGAGAATTAAATGCTTTGGAGAAGCATGCGTTATTAGAATCTGAGCATCAGTATATCACATGTATCTAAAAAAAAAAACCCAACCCCCCCCCCCCAACTACCAAAAAGATTTTGAAAAAAGCCAGCATGTTTAAGCAACAGAATAGAGAAGGCTATTAGAAGAAAAATACTCATCCATTTGAATGTGGAAATCCTGTTCAAATGAGGAAAATAAAAGAAAAGTTAAACTCAGCCTGTTGAATGTAGAACTCTAATGAGGCAAGCCAAAAAAAAGATTTTGAAGAGCAACTTCCTACAGACATAAAAGTGACTAATATGAACTTTCTCAGCAACAGGAAGCCTGTTGGAAAGTCAATGGGCTGAGAGATGATTAAGGTGCAAATGGGATACTCCAGGAAGCTAGGGCCATGACAGAAAGCTAAATGAATGATTTGCATCAATGTTCTCTTTAGAAGAGGTCATGGAGGTTTCCTTACCTGAACCATTCTTTAAAGGGACAAGCCTGAGGAGCAGTCTGAAATCGAACTGTCAACAGAAGAGATTTTCAGAGCAATTCAATAAAACGAACAGTAGCAAATCTCAAGGACCAGGTAGCATTCAACCAAGCATTCTAAAGAAGCTAAAATATGAGACTGCTAAACTACTAATTTCTGAAATCACTCTTGAAAGCAGAGAAATAGAAAGTGGCAAATGTGATGCTATTAAAAAGAAAAAAGTTTAAAGAGCAGAGCTGAAAAACTACTGACCAGTAAAATTGATTTCTGTACCAGACAAATTGGTACAGATCATAGAAAATAGAATTGGTAAACACATCATTTTGTAGAGAGAAAACATGCCTCACAAATCCATTAGCATCCTTTGAAGGAGTTAGTGAGAATCAGGCGAAGGGTGTGCTGCCTGATATATAGTGGACTTGGGTTTTCAAAAAGCGATTCACATCAGCAAAGGGTCTTAAAGAAATTAAACGGTCATGGCATAAAAGGGAGGTCCCCTCACATGGTTTAGTACATGGCTAGAAGAAAAGAAACAAAGATTAGGGATAAACTGCCATCCCTACACTGTGGAGGAGTGGGGCCCAGTTGAATCTCACGTGGCCCCTGCTGGGACCCATGCTGTTCTGAATTAGACTTGATACAGAAATGGGGATGGAGCCAGGCTATGCTCCAACTCCGTAGCTTTCAACTATTTTCTTTGATCAGGAAAACAATTTAATTTGAGTACAGATTGAACAGCTCAGTGCATAGGCCTTTATGACCAGGAAATCATTGCCAGGGTTGTGTTGTTGAGATATTGTGGGTTGGCAAGTGAGCTTGCAGAGAAAGGAAGAAACTCTTTCTTTCTTAGGTTACAAGCTGCAATAATGGCAGGCATCAGAGAATATGTCGCATATGCCTCAGGCTTGACAAAGCTGGCAGATATTCCTCCTGTGTATGTCAAGCAAATTAAATGCTAATATTGACCCACCACCAGCAAAGACATTTGTTGTCTGAGGATGAGAGAAAAGAAATGATCTGCCAATCTGTAGCCCAAGATGTCTGAATTATGGCACTACAACAAGGAACAACTTTTTATCATTGAAAGCTCAGATTTTCCCAAATTGTCACACTTAAGCAGCTTTATTATCCTCTTGTATGAGTTGAAGTTCTCTTTATGTTAAATTTGGCAATCCAGGAAATCGACATAAATTTTTACTGTAAGTATATGGACATAATTGAGTGTCAAAAACTAAGCATACCTGGTCACAAGTAGAAAGAGTTTTCTCTGCTTTAATCAAAGAGGGAGCGTTTTCAGACACTCCCAGACCTCAACCCATGAGAGCCTTAGGGCAAAGACAACCTTTGTATTGGCGGGTAGGCATCTGTGTTCTTTCTTTGATATTAAATAACTGTAACATTTCTCCTTTAGAGATGTTATGGTCCTATTAAATGAGATGTTGTTTCAAAATGTATCTTTCAAATAAACTGCACTATAACTGTTGCATACAATGATCATAACTCTGCACTAAGAATCTGTTCGCAAAGTGTATTGATGATACTTAGGGTTATATTTCCAAGCCTTTTGCTTGCATAACAGCTGTTTTGGGGCATGGTAGTTAGCATGATTATGTAATTTTTACTTCCAAGTGGATACATAACAGCCTAACAGCGAGTCTCTTGTGTAAGAAATGCCTGTATCTCACTTTCATTGGAGCCATGAGTAAAGAACAGGTAAATAAACCTTTGTATGGTTTGGTATAGGTTGCATATATATACACTGTCATACCCTCATACACACTGCACATCTTGGGGGAGCAGGCTGTAGAGTATATGGCAGGCATTGCATACCTGCATTGGGTAGTCTGCCTAGGAAAACTCTGGTGTGGGGAGATAACAATATACAGGAGTGAAACTAGTGAAACTGCCAAGAAAACACAGCACAAAACTATCATAATAGCTATGAAAGTCTACTTTCCTACTCTTACCATGATATCAAAGTTAATGAAATGGATTAAATTAATGATTGTCCAATGGTGCTGTTCGGCACTGCCTTGTGCTTTGTGTAACAATAGGCATTGCCATCAAATTGCTCCAGGCTCTGGTTAGAGCAAGTAAGTTCACATTAGTTGACATGAACAGTGCGGTGACAGGTTACGCCATCTGAAATGGGGAGGTAATGTGCAAAGGCAATGCCAACCTGATCTGAGAATGGTTTATAGTGATGGTGAGCAGCTGTCAATAAGGACACAAGTGCATGACACAGAAAGCCTGGAACATCCACTAGGATTCTTCTTTTACTTATCCTCATTTTGCACAGATTTGGTGAAATTGCTTGCATTTCCAAGGATACCGTGAGAGAATTAGGTCAAGTAGCACAATTTTGTTGCTGAAGTACTTCCATTGAAATAGGTAGAATAATACCCACTTCTTTCAGGGCTAAATTCAGCCCATTATTGTTTCTGAGGCACTTTGCATAAAATGAATCAATCAATTGACAGATTCAGAATAGGAAGAGGAAAAAAAAATTGAATCTTTTTCATGGTGTTCCTGAGCCATAGCTTGCTTGAGGCTGAGAGAAACTTCTGGAAAGTCACCCTCTATCTTTGCCTTGTCCTGTAGTATTCCACAGGCATCTGTTGTCAGTCACTGTTGATAGCACAATGCTGGAGGAGCTGAACTTCGGGTTGAGCTGTTAAGGCCATTCCTATATGTATGATGAAATGGCAAAAGCCCACATTTTCTATCAAAACTAGAATACAAAATCCATGTAATTTCATCCTATTCTGCTTATATTTCTGAGAGATTAGAGAACTACAAAACTGACTAAACCAAACAGTTGCCTGAACTCACACCACATCACTGAATTTTTCACCAATCTTCACTTAATATACTTTTCTAATTCCTATCCCAGCAATACTACTAATAAAGCTCAGCCCACCAGTGGAAAATGAGAATAGACATTGACTTAGTAGAAGACAGACTGTGTCTAGGGAACAGAACATTTCTTTTGCTTGGACAATGCCTTTAGCATCTGTGGGATGAGGTGAACAGGTAATAAGTACAAATCTTTGTTAATGTAACCATAAAGTTTTACAGTTAAAATGGAAAAGGTCAAGCAGCACAAAAATCAAGGTTTCCCTAGCAATCTTTAACTTGGCTGCATTCCACAGCTGGAATATTTTCTTTTCTTTTTTTCTTTGTTAAATGTGTCATGTAATATATTCCTCTCTGACACTAAAAGTGTATGATAAGTATACAGGGCATGAATTGTGGTAGAGATAACTGTTGCCATGGGAACTTTAACTTTTGCATTTGCCAAGTTTGAATCTCTAATAGTGCAATCATAAGATTACAATGGGGAGTGGCTGCATGTGTCACATCCCTCTGACCCATCCCTTTGGAGGAATTCCTTCCTGCGTACCTCCCTGATAGCTCCATGCTCTAACACATCTGACCACCAGCAGGTTCCTACATCAGGGTGCGGAAACACTGGACTGTTCTTCTGCCAGGGTGATTTTTCAGAGAAGCCGTTGAGGTCCCTTCTGACCCCACAAATTTCCAGGTGAGCCTACAGGGGCTTGCAGGCAGGATCAGATTTCTCCTGTGTTGCCTTGTTCAACAAGTTCATTAACACAAGTGTCTAACAGCACTTAATCAGTTATTTGGCAATTCCAGATGCATTTTCCCCTAGCCACTCACAGCTACAGAGCTATAAAGCATCATATTTTATATTATGAAGAGAAGGACATTTATTGTATGGTAACTTCTACTAGAACCAACCAGAACCAGGAACCCTACTCCAAGGGGATGAAAAAAGTTATTTGTTCCCTGAGTGTTAACACCTGCAGTTTCCTAGAGGAATACACTAAATGGAAGCTTTCTTCTTTAGGCACTTTTCCTAAACTAGTCCTAAAATGAGAATTGCTGCTTTGCTGAAATTCTGATATATTAGTGTTTGTTTACTCCCAAATAGACCTTAAAACCTGAAATATCAAAAGCATGAAATAGAACTGCAGAGGGAAACGTCTGCTGGGAAATAACAAAACTGCTCATTCCGTCAGCCTCTGAAGAGGCTCATCGCCTTATGGGAATTTTATCTCATATGCTGTATTTTTTACTTTCCTGTGTCCCAGAATCTCTGGCTGAAATACAGCTCCTGAGGAATCTCAGTCCATAGTGGAGAGAAGCCCAAACTCAGTGTCCATTGCCTACTCCTATGATCCTCTTCTGAAGGAAGATCCAAGCAGAGGAGATACAGGAATACTCTCCACTGAGGAAATGCCCATTCACTGTTGAGACATTTGGATAGAGGCTGGTGAGGTATCCTGGATGCCTCCACAACTTCTGGGTGTATAAAAAACTTTGCTCTCACCAGTTTCCTGTCCGGTGATTTATTATAACATTAAATTCAGAGGAAAGAGAGAAAGGGGTGGGGGTTGGGGGAGTGGGCGGTGAGGGAGAGAGAGAGAGGGGAAGGAAGGAAGGAAGGAAGGAAGGAAAGAAGGAAGGAGGAAGGAAGGAAGGAAGGAAGGAAGGAAGGAAGGAAGGAAGGAAGGAAGGAAGGAAGGAAAGTTAGTTTTGCCTCTCCTCCAATCACACACACAATCCTAAAAGGAAAGTGACAGTCAACAGGAGCTGAAAGGTTGCTCCCCAAGCAGAAACCTTGTGTGCCATCACTTGATGAACAAAGTGTTTATTCTTTCTCTCTCTTGGGATGATCACCCATGCCAAATATTCTGGCACGTTTCTGAGCTTGCTGTCCAAACGATATTCACTTACTAACAGGAGCATTTGTCTCTGAGTAATGCTCTAAGTTATACCGCTGGGGTTTGCAGGGCATGAGAATTTTCAGTGCTGGAAAGAGCATAAAAGGCCACCTCCTTTCTCTGCAGGCAAGCAGAGGCTCTGCATTCTCTCCGTGTAGGCTCTTCTTTGTCTTTAGTCCAGAGATTGTCTTAGATCCAAGTCAACCAAACAAAAGCTGATTATCTCACCTTTAAATAGAGGGATTACAGCAGAGAAGTTGAAACTGGGTAACTGATCTCCCACTTGAGTAGCTGAGGGGGATAACCCTTCAGATGAAACAAATTTGAAGGAAGAAGGGGGAAAAAATTGCCAAGCTAAAGATTAATGTAGAGCCATAGCTCCAAGCATCATGGCTGACACTTGACTCATCATTCATAGTTATTTGTATTTATATAAAAAGGGAGCACAAATAAATAGAAATTTTAATTCTCTCAGGGATAGCAAATCAGCTTTTTGTCTAAAAAGGTTCACCATAAGGGAAACTTCCTTGAGAAACATTAAAAAGAAGAACCAAACCAATGTCAGTACTGACATCTCTTGTCTCTCTTCTCTTGTCTCAGCCCTACAACAAATTTTTTTGGTTTTCTGTTAGCGACATTTATTTCCTTCTACTGATGGTGGAAACCTTGGAACTAAATGGGATAAAATTTAATTCCTGGAAATAACCTCCCTAGAACAACTGTCTTCTAGGAATACTGTGGAACAGGTCCCAGATTAGTATGAAGAAGTGCTCAGCAGGATTCAGAAGTTATATATGTGCAAAGGTAATTTTAAGCAACCCTTTCATTTCCCCAGTCCTTGTCTGCTTATGCCAGTTTCCCTGGCACAAGCTACAGTATCTGGAAAAATATCTTTCATCTTCACTGGTGAAACACAAGGCAAGAGTGCTGATGGCAGCCTGGGCTTGCTGAGGGAAATTTGGTGGCTCCCGGGACTCCCTGAGGCACAGGCACATGTAGCCCTTCCCTCTGTCTGACCACATCCTCTCCCCAGCCTCTGCTGGGGGAGTTTACGAGTTATCTCAGCATTACTGTGCTCACAAAGGGCTTTCCTATGCTGGTACGATCTTCCTTTACTGCTATGTTGCTTTAGGCTAGCAGAGAAATGGAGGCTAGTCTTTTTCTTCAGAGTAGACTAACACTGAAATCAGTTTCCTTGCATGACCACACTAGCACTCTTTAGACTCTGAAATGTGTTTATTGGTAAAGTTCCTACCGATCAAGAGTTGCGGCAGTAAGAGAAAGGAGACACTACAGGAGCTTGTTTCTGTTCTCTATCTAACCCACACTATTCAATGCTTGGAAATGTAACTGCTGAAGACAACTTTTTCACTGGAACAACACATGTGGATATGGGCCTGATTCTGCTTTAAGCTGGTGCAGTTTCGAGGAGATAATCCTGATTTATACTCAGGTAACTGAGAGGAAAATCAGATCCATTATATCCATAAGAGCACTCGTATCATAAAGGGGCTAGAATTTTAAACCGTCATTCCAGCCAAGATAAATAGATTTTCTTGTGACCCATCGTCACAGCCCATGACAGCTCAGAGCTCTTGTAGCTGGATTTTTGAGCTGGAGGAGGATAGGAACAAGCTATGAAAACACCACAGAGTTTCTCTTTGGCATTTTACCTTTTCCTCTGGTCTTTATATCATCATAATCTAGATAAGAAACAACAGTGCACAGTATGAGTAGCATTTTGATGTCATGCAGGCTACTGAAGAAGTGGAAGATACAGCTTAGTTCAACTGCCAGACATGCATCGGCAAGATTAATTTACAGCAAAGTCAGAAATCTGAGTAAGTTTGAATTATGCTCCTCCACAGTNAAAAAAAAAAAAAAAAAAAAAAAGGCACTATGAAAATTGATGTGGCATAGTGCAGAGGTGAAAGAAGAAACCAGTTTCATTTTACTTTAAGGATAGCATCAGGGTCTAGTACTAAGCCAAGCTAGTACAAATACCTAACACTGGTGTTAGAAGAGAAAGATATTTATCTTCCCAAGTCAGGCCAATTTCTCCTTTTCTTTAATTACTCTGGGGAAATACGAATTTACACCCAAGCCAATAAAAGCAGGATGAACTCCTTTTCAGCATGCAAGAAGAGCAGAGACACAGATCACTCTGCAAAGCAGGAGGAAAGATTGCAAAGTAATTTTCACCACCAAAACACATTTTCCCCTCCAGTATGAAGCAGTGGGGAACAGCAATCAAAATTGATTGTTCCAGTTAAAATTCTGCATCACGATGTTACCAAAAAAGTAGCATGATGAGCTCAGCTTTTCTGACAACTTGTCGCAGTAAATATAGACAGGAGCCTGTTAAGATTAAAGAGTTCTTTGGCACATCGTACATTTTCTTGATTCACTGTGCATCATTAAACTTTCTTTTTTTATGATGCTTTGTTTATTTCATGGACAAGCCATTAAATTCAAATTACATCTTGAAGGAAATTTACTTTGTTTGAGTCTTACTGTGGAAACCTCTCATTATCTGTATTTGTATTTCTAATGTGGATGAATGGGTCAGAACTTAATAGCAGGTCAGACAGGTGAGATAGTAGTAGACATATCAACAGCGCTACACTTCTTCGTTTTAACAATTTCACTTCTGCTTTTTGTGAGCAGAATCTCCAAATATTTATGTAGATATGTAAATCAGGGTGATAAAAATGATAGAAAATATTTTTTCCTCCAGCTTCTGAGCCATAATTTTAATGTTTTATTGCTGATTACAGTGATGTTAAATAGTCAGTAAAACAAGTATATCTGCATCACAGTGTATAAACAGCATTTTGGGTGACTGTCTAAGATGTTTAAAACTTTCCAGTGGCATGATAGTTAAAATTGTCCCCTTCTTTAGAAATCCCTTTCCTTCTTTGGCTGCTCGATGGTAATGAATTTTATGAGTACAGGGCTAGAGCTGTGTAATCAAATTCATTATACTGAAGTAGAAAGGCTTTATTTGCCATTAATTTGGAAAGAAATTGTGTAACTGTCTGTCTCTTCCTTCACTGAAAGATAAGCATTTTGTAACATTTAATAAGTGCAAAGGTGAGCGCTCAATTGAAAGTCTTGTGCAATTCTTGAAAGTCTTCTAAACATGATCACGGTTTCTCTAAACAGTTTCTGACTCCTTCTCCCCCTTCCACCCTTAGGTTAGGATTTGCCTTGTGCAAATAACAGAGCAAATGTGGCTAACTCAAAAATGAAAGCAGGTTTTAAGTTTTTTTGATAATAGCGTTTCTAGCTGGAGCTCATTCAAACCCTTACTGGGTTTTGAGAAACCAGTGACAAAAATGGTTTCTAATTCATGGCTACTCTTTGTTGCCTTTCAAAATGTTTGTGCTTGTAAGCTCTACTATTGCTGGTTACATTATTTTTTACTACATATAGATACCGTCATGCCAGATGCTGAGCTTCTTCAACATGGCCAGAAGGAGTCTAACATCTTGGAAGATGTGCAAGGCACCTTGCAGGATCATGTGCAGCTCCTAAAAACAGTCTTACTTCTGCTTACATGCAGACATTGATGCTGAAGGACCTTCATGATAATGCTGGGGTTTCATTTTAACTATCCTGTCACTTTTATTTATTTTAATGTTTTGTTGTTTGCTGAAAGGCCAGTAAGATTCTGCATTATAAAGATAAACCTTTCTCTACCATTATACTGCATTTTTGTGTCAGAAAGAAAGAGCATTTCAAGGTTGCCTTCCAAGATACATCAAATTGTTGAACAGGACTGCAGGTGGACTAATTATTGCATTTGATACATACCCAGGATGTCAACTCAGGCTTGACAAGTCAGGGCCTCTGGGAGAGACGCTGTTATCTGAGTTATCTGTACTTCTCATGCAAAGGCATTCTGGAGATCACCTGCAGAAGACCTGATAGTCATTTGGGAAGAAAAAGTAAAAAGCATTCGCTACCTTAACTAGTGGATTCCTCTAGGGTAATTATGGAAATACACAAGTTATTGTCAGGCCAGAGGGTTGATAAACACAGTAGTTCTTAAAATAGTCATGGATTTTCATTCTGGTAAAGCCATGCATATATTCTCCTAACCGTCTTAAAACAATACCCACATTATAGTCACAGATCTCCATTTCCCCATTACCCATGGAACAGTGTCCCTCCTTGGAATCGGTCTCGTGTACCCCAAGTAGCATACTAGCAGCAGGAGCACAATTACTGCCTTTGGCTTTAACCGCTGTAAAAAGAAGATTCTCCACTGAATTTCAGTCCTTCCCCTCACATTCCTTTTATACCAGATGCAATTTAACCTGGGAGCCAATAGTAAGCCTGCCTATCACAGTACAGAAAATCAAGAGCATATAGTCTGTGGAGCATGTCTCATACTTACTGCATGTAGGCCAGGACAACACTACAGAAAGGGCATCTTAAATCTCTGCAGTTAGGCAGTTTCTTCTTTTTCTTGGTGTTCCTAGACCCCACCTACATGAATGATGAGATCCTTTGTCCATTGATTCAGTGAGAGCTTCATCAGTGCCTTTCCTTGTAACATCCTCATCTGCTCCAGAGGTCAGCTCTTCCACATCTACTGACAGAGCAGGATTGTCCCTTGACACAAATTGAGGTATTTGCACCAGCCCTGATGTGCTTGCAAGGAGATTGATTGTGACATCCCCATAAGAACTAGGTCCTGCAGAAACTATTCTTCTGACAGTTTCACATGCCTGAAATTTTGTAGTTGTGGCCAATAAAGAAAGAGTTTGGTTTTGTTGGGCACATCCTTGTAATAAAAAAGCTGTCTCAGTGGGACTCATGCCTCCATTCAGCTTCCTAAACCACAGAGACAAAATGATAACCAACCTGCAGATCTGTATACATTTTGTTCAACACTGTGAATAAGTAAGAGCTCTGGGCACTTCTCAAAAGTATACAGGGCAAACATTTCTCATTTGAATCATTCATCATTCATCAGAATTAGAGTATATCATAGAATCATAAAATCACTTGGGTTGGAAGAGACCTTCAAGATCATCGAGTCCAACCATAAACCTATGCCAAAACCACCCTTAAAACATGTCCCTCAGCACCATGTCTACCTGTCTTTTAAATACCTCCAAGGATGGTGATTCCACCACCTCCCTGGGCAGCCTGTTCCAATGCTTGATAACCCTTTCGGTAAAGAAGTTTTTTCTAATATCCAACTTAAACCTCCCCTGGCACAACTTGAGGCCATTTCCTCTTGTCCTATCGCTTGTTACTTGGGCGAAGAGATTGACCCCCACCTCACTATAACCTCCTTTCAGGTAGTTGTAGAGAGTGATAAGGTCTCCCCTCAACCTTCTCTTCTCCAGGCTAAACAATCCCAACTCTCTCAGCCGCTCCTCATAAGACTTGTTTTTTAGACCCCTCACCAGCTTCGTTGCCCTTCTCTGGACGCGCTCCAGCACCTCAATGTCTCTCTGATACTGCGGTGCCCAAAACTGAACACAGCACTCAAGCTGCGGCCTCACCAGTGCTGAGTACAGGGGCATAATCACTTCCCTGCTCCTGCTGGTCACACCATTCTTGATATCTATTCTTGATATATACAAAAATTTTTTTTCTCAGGGCTCAGAAAGACTTTTCACTGTTGATTGCACTTCCAGATGAACTGGAAGGGTTCGTCTAAAACAGTTCACTGTGAGGAAGATGGGACTGCAGCTTTATGCTCCACTGAGTCATCTGTCTAAAGGTCTGTCTATGTTTCTCAGTCACCTGCCACAGCATCCTATGGGGGCATCTGTATAGTATGATGCTTCCCCAAATGTTGTTACTCAAGCTATATTCAGCATCAACAATACATATACTTCTTCAGTAAAGAAATCAGGCCATACAGGGGTGTTTGTTATGGTCACTGCATAAATGCTGCCAGGCCTTGGAAGTTTCTCTGTTTCAGCACCTGAGTAAGATTTCCCTGAAGAAAACCTGCACAGTGTACATTTGCAGGCACTTTGACAACTAACTTCTGTGAAAATCAATGGGTTTGACATCTGAATGTCTTTAGGATTCTAGTCCCTGACATCTAGTGCTCTGAAGATATGAAATGTTCTCCAGGGAAGAAGAGTGGTTTCCACATCCTCCAGAGACATGACTGTTACTTGTGACGTTTGTTCAGTCCTTTGGGAGTCTTGGCAGCTACTCAGAGGTAGCCCTGTGTCAAGGTAAGCATATGCTTAGGTACACTTGGAAAGAGGGCCTGTGTTTTAGGGGTTTGATAATTTTAAATGATGATGTTCTGCGTGAACAGCCACTGAAACACAGGCAAAACAATAAACCTTACTGTACTGTATTTGGCTTCTTGGTAACAAGATCGTCTCTGGTCTGTTGGTATCTATGTGATGCAAATAACCTCCAGGTGCCTGGCAGTCTGCTTAGCAAGTATGTTGTAATCAGTACTGAAGAATTAGATTAGTGTGTAAACCGTGCAATTATTTATTTCTTTGCCTGTGTTTTAATAAGGTTGCAGCTGTTCCCTTATTACCTACAGGTTTTCTTTTCATCATTGCCACCATGAAGTCCACACTGTAGTGCTGACTGGATACTTAGTTCAGTATTGGCATGCCAGTACCAGCTGGGCTGCCTTGCTGGTTGCATCTCGTCTCATCAGGCCTCATCCTTGTGTCTGGTCAAGGACTGGTAGGCGACAGGGTGAATTCTTCTAACGGAGACAGTCAGAGCTTGTTATCGTCATCCTCTCCAGTAATTTAGCCCATCTCCAGTCTCAGTAATGGCATTTCTTTCTTTCTTTCTTTTCTTCCTCTGCTTCTCCTCTGTCACTAGCAGACCTGATTCCCCTCTCTGGCGCATCAGATACATTACATAAGTCACTACAAAGTGCCACTGGTGCTGATCTTGGGTATCCCACCAGAGGGTCAGCCCTCTTGCTCCCCTGGAGATCCACTGGGCCACTCATTTTTTTCATAAAATCCTAATTTGTATTCCTTCACAAGGCCATCTTCTAATATACACATTTCAGTAAAATCATGAGATGTCAGAGATTCAGAGAAGCTTGTTAGAAAAATTATAATGTCTTCTTTCTTGCTGTTGGATTTTCCAAATGTGCTTAATTTCCTTTTCCAGTACCCAGAATGCACATCTTATTTTACTACTAACTGTTAGTCAGAAATGAGTTTTGTTTAATTCATTGGGCTTTTTGCAAAATGTTATATTTATACTAAACTGTTTTATGATATTTATACTATAGCATAAATATTTTTGCAAGTGTACGATAAAACAGATTGCATCTCCCCCTCACTGTGACTTCAGAGAAAGTTTTCTATATTTTTCTGAATGTAGTGGTGTCTTCCTATTGTTTCTGAGGCCACTGGTTCCAGACATAGTTACTCATAGACACACACACACTCACAGGTGCAGTCATATAGACAGATGATCACACAGATAGATAACTTTCAAAGAATGTAATCTGCCTTTGGGATCCTGGGCTAAAGGGCCTTTCATGGAGATTAAAAACCTGAACAAAGCATAAGGGATGATTAAGCAAAATAGAAATGAATAGAACCCCTCAAGAATTGTTGAAATTCCTAAAAAATATTACTTATCCAAGTCAAAAATTAGAAATTAAAATATTTTATATTTTTAATGTCTCTCATTCAGAAAAATAATACTGATGTAAATGTCTTGATTTTGAAAATATATGTTTTGATTTAGCACTGCTAAAATATTTTTAGAGAAAATGAACTAAAAAGTCAACACACTCACAGAAATAATTCCAAGCTGAAGAACACAATGTTTCTTTTAGTGAGGTTGAGACCCGGTGCTGGGGACGCGGTGCTACCTGCTGGTTTAGGTTTCTAGATTAGGAGTTAGGATTTCCAGATGAAGGGGTACCAGAACAGGGATGCTGGTTCCTTGCTCCAGACTGGCACCTTCTTGTGACGGCCAGTGATGGCTTGATGAAAGTGCACACACACTGTAAGGACAAGATGATGAAAGCTCAAGTTGTTCCCATCTTAAACTGCCCTAAACTTAAACTTAAACCTAAAACTGCCTTTTGCCCTCATGCCTTGTATTCTCACATGTGCTGGAGTTCAGGCAAGAGTGAGGACATAGGATACTACCTGGCCTACTGTGTAAAGTCCACTCCTAACACACAGATTCAGTCTCTCCTAGGTTCTTTTCCAGGGAGAAATCCAAATCCTTCTCCTTTCTGGGCATGCTCTAGCACTAGATTACACCGCTGATGGGGTGGTAAGAGCATGGATAACTCCAAACTTTGCAGAGCTGTTGGGAATGCACTGACAGGGATGTGCCTCTGCTGCCTCAACCTGGGCTGTGATAAACCTTTGAGAGACAAATATCCACTCAGAACAGGCACCTTAAGGCATGCGAAGGAAGTTAGGCAGTCCAGGAGCTTTCAGCCTAAATTGCATCTCATGGTCTCAAGTGTCCATGGTGTAAAAAAGTCCTAGAAGTTCATAAGACTGCATTCCTCTTTGGGGTCTCAGAAATTTTAGGCACTCTAGTCCATAGTAAGTAGGAGTTAAGCAGGCTGGAGACCATCACTCATCTCAAAATCAATTCAGCTGGTTTGTTCATAAATACTGGCATGAGGCTGAAAAACCACCGAGGTATCCAGAGAGGAGTAAGCAGTATTAGCTGGAAGGGTCAGTCTGAAGGGAGATGACTAAAGCACAACAGCAGGAATGGTTTAGGGCGAGTCTTACACCCTAATCCTCTGAAGAGTTGAGGTCTAATTTATTACCCTCTTTTATGTGACAGCGAAGAGGGTAAATGAAAAGCATTAACAACATTTGCAGATGATAATAAATTGGGAGGCACCAGAGAGGAGAGATAAATACTACAAAAGGGCCTAGAGATTAGAAACATGATCAGGGAAAAAAAAGCAATTCACTTTAGGAAAACATAAGCTAGTAGATATGAGCAGAATTAACCAATACACAGATGCCGTAAAGCAAAGAGATAGCTGAAAGCTTTTCATTGGCCTTCATTGTTTCTTCTGCAGAATCTTAACAGTGTTTATTTTTCTTTTTCTAGAGGTTGTTGTCAAACAAAGACAGCACCACCAGACCCAGATGTCCTGTCTGGCCTACTACAGCTGCTAGAATAAGCATGTGTTCCAGGAAGAACTTCCCATGCAACATCTATTTAAAAGGATGTGCTAGCCACACTAGATAGGCACATGTGATGGATGCTATTAGTATGCCATTCTGCAGTGTTTTATAGCAGTCTGAGGTGTATAAATGGTTGTTAGGCATCAGAAAAAATATCCTCTGTTAAGTCAATTATGGAATGTTAAAACTTTGTTCAGAGTTTGATTCAAAGACCACCAAAGTCCACAGGATTCTCAGTGTTACTTGAAAGATTTGGATCTGGCTCTCCCAGATTTTTTTCCCCTGTCTGCTTGGCTGTGAATTCAACAAAACTGTGCGTCATTTGCATTGGGAAGGCTATTCTCACAGCTAGAAATCTTTTCTGTTAAAAAAGACGGAGCTTGGAAGAGGAGGAGAAGCTGATCTAGAGAACAAAGCAAATTCTGCACTTTTTGTGGAGTTCTCAGCAGTGCAGTGCACGTTTTCCTTTTGTTAGAGTGCCAAATGTGTGGTCTATTACACAAAGCAGGACACAGCCTTCTGCTCTCCTTTCCCAGAAGCAGTTACTTGTAGTACAGCACTTAATTTTTTTGCTTAGAAGTCCAGGCTGTATATGAAAAGCAAACCTCAGACCGTTTCTTCAGTGTACAAGGCAAGTACATGAGGAACCTGGCAGCACAAAATTCAGAGACACCAGTGGAAGGTCTTGATTTCATATGAAGGAGGATCAAGCTGAAGTGATCCAATGCTAATTGCTGTGATAGCGTGCAAGACTTACCTTGAAATTTTTCTGCAATGCCATTTTGTTCCATCAACCAAAATAAAGTTATCATGAACCCTCACCGCCATCCGTGGTATATTTTGTGATGACTGTGCAGCATTGGTGTGTGTCCCCAGAATGTGAGAAGTATAATTAATAGGCCTGATTCCACACTACTGAAGTACCTAGGAGGCTTTCCATCAACTTTAATGAGAGCTGAAACGTGCCTTAGCTGAGCTATGTGGGGAAGAAGAAGCTTTCTAAATTACATATTTTTTTAGCTCTGCAAAAGGTTCTTTGGGGGTCATTGTTCTGGATGGAATGCACATTTCCGGCCACAAACAAAAGGACTGCTCATCCCACCGGACAAAGCACGTTGGCAAGATAAGGAAACAATAAAATAAACTCCAACCTCTCCAGCTCTCAGGCTATTTGTTCTGCAAAAGTCATTAAAAAAAAAAAAAAAGGTCATGGTTTGTGACATGGCCAAAGGCTTAATAGCTTAAAACTCTTGCAGTCCCAAAGACCTTGAAGGAGAATAAATGCCAGACTCAGGGATACCTACTCCTTCAGCAGTTTCCTGCTTTTATAGCAAAGGAGCTCCAGCCCAAAGGGATCAGTTAATCATAACTGGGGGCACGGGATCCCTGAGGCTGTTGAAACCGGGGATAAAAGCAACAGTAGACTCCACAGCGGGTTATCAGGCAGAATTATGGCAGCCATATCTCCAGGCAACGGAGGTGCAGATAGTAATAGGAAAGTCTAACGGAAAAGAGAAGAGCTGTGTCTCCTCCTCACACAGAAACTATAATAGATTTCTTGGACAATGTCCAGGAGGAGCAGCCCAGCCTCTCAACGCACACCTATATTCTCCATCTGCCTCACCAATAGCAGTCACGCTCCCTCAGTGAGCAGCAGGGGTGGAAACTCTGGCAGGACTTCTGCCTGCCTCTGCTCAGGCCACCGAGCTTGCCTCAGTCTCTTCCAGACTCATTTGCAAATAGCCAGCTCCCCTCCAAGCCTCAAGTGTGTCTAGACATTGGCTAATGCCTCCTCCTGTGCCAGCTGAGTGACATCAGTGTGCTGAATACCGCTACAAATCTCTGCACGAGCCAGGTCTCCCCGCACGCAGATTGTGCGCATTTCCCATGCTACTTTGCTGGGATCACTGCAGAGAGAGGAACGCTGCCACTGGCTCCCTGTTAGGGTCTCTCTGGAGCATGAAGGTGACAGCTCCAGAGAGCAACTCTGGGCATCGATGGTGGAGTCTCCAAATAAGTAATCAAAAACCCCGTGGTCGTTGCTCTCCTCTTTGAGGAGCTACTGTGGATTCTGTTTCTTTGTCTGTACTTAGCAGGAGTTAACAGAGCTGTTCAAAATGTATTTGTATCACTGTATTAATTCCCTTTTGAGGCCTGTAACCTTCCATCACGTCCAGGTAAACCTGAGGATTCAGGAAGCTGCTACTTGCCACAACCGTAACTTCAGCAATCTCCTGCCACCTGGCTGATTGTTTACCACCACACAAGGCTGTCAGCATCAGTCAGTCAGTCTGCAGAGCACTGGCTTCCTAAAAGCTATTCTAAGTTCAATGGCATTCTCAGTCTCTATTATGTATAAAAGAAACAAGAGAGCTTGACAGAATAAAGCCATTTAGTGCATACTCAGAAATACCTTTAATTGTTGCATGGCACTTAAATACTTAGAAGATCTTGAGATCAATAGATGGATCTCACTGAGTCATCTGTCTCCCACCTATTCAAATGTTCATACTCAGCATCGCAACCACCACAGCACCTTTAAATTGGCTGTTAGGAGCATCAGAATACCAAAATGATGGCTGCACCTCTTTTTCTAAATAAGGCTGTTCTGGCCCTCATCTGTGTCAGAGTGCAGGGAGAGTGCTGCACAGGGGGAATATATGGGGACAATGCCATCAACTTTCACAGGGATGGAGTGGATTTCTGCCCTGTTGCTGAACCAATAAAAATTACCTTTTTTTCCAGGAGACAATGTTCACGTGTGACTTGCAGTACTTGCATGTTACACAAGGAAACAGAACTTGTCACTGTCTGCTCAGCACATTGATCTGCCTAGCAGTCTAATATCCTGACTGCAAAAGTTGCCAATATTCAAATCTTCAGAAGATGAAAGATCCTCACGTTGCACCTCACCAACGGTTCAGCAATGCGTAAGGGGAGAAAATCTCCTTGTTGATCACCTGCCGTGATCAATTCATGCCTTGGGGCATGGGATTTAATTGCCTTTAACATTGTCTTTAGTTTGAAAAAGTATCATTTGTAAAAATGATCTCTTAACTTTGTCTTACTCCACACTGAGGGGCAGCAAACGCTATAACCAGAAACAACCATTCAAGCACCAACCCCGAGAGGAGTTAATTAGGTTTTAAATGTATACCGTTTTAGTCAAATAAATAATAGCTGACTTTTACATCCATATAATAATAAAAGTGGATTTTTTTCTCATCTTCTGCATTGTTATAGCAATAAAAACCCACCCATACAGATGACTGAACACTGCAGTTTACAGTATTAACAAGTTTTTTTCCCCCTTGTTTTTCCTAGCAGGTTCTCAACCCTGGTTATCTGAAACCTCCAAAGCAATATATTTTAACAAACAAAATTAGGCAGATGTATCATCCACTGTGGGATTTGAACCCCTTGTCACTGGCGAGAAAGCTGCAATTTAATAAATGAAGATGTCAAACCATGTTATAGGAGCTTTTGCGACGGCATATTTATCACAGTGTCATAGGGGTCCCTGGCAAACTGAAAGATTTCACTGTTTATTCACAGTGAAGACACTTAATTAATGACTAGGCCTAATCAGGCTGTTTTATTATTTACAGGGATTCCAACATGGCTTAGCTCAACTGATATGCAAACAAACCATCCTCAGCCTGCTCTAATTAATAATTCTGAACCAGACTCACAGAGTGGCACTGTCAAGTAGCTCTTTGGTGATTTACAACACCTCCTCCGCTACATTCACATTGCTTGCATGCAAATGAGCTGCCACCCCTGCAAATCCTTCATTTTAAAATACAATGTGCCGTCTTGTTGAGTACAGGAATGCCCTTATCTTTGCACATGACTTAATGGAGACAAATGTCTGACTTGGGCAGGTTTGTGGAGACCTTCATGGATGCACACCTACACAGGATGTCATTTCAGAAATGTTTAGGAGGTGGGGAAGAAAAATCTTCTATTGCCTCTGGCACAGTTGCTGCAGCTGAATTCTTTCACCAAGTTTTTACCCCCAACCTCTCCAAAAAGGGATGGACTATCCATTGTCTTGTGCTTGCTAAATTCATTTCCATCACCAAGAAGTAGATGAAAGGCACAGAAAATGTGTCAGAGTGTGTGGAAAGTTGTTATGAAAATAGTTGATTCCAACTTTACACATAGGTACTGAGTGCTCTCACTGGGTGATTAGATGCCATACTGCTCTGAGGACGGAAAGAAGCAGATTTTCTTCTATGAGAGGTTAGGAATGAAATCACCATAAAATGCAAATGGTAATTGATGGGAGTCATTTGCATCTACAAACAATTGAAGAATGTTTCACATTTTCAGGTGAATTTCATATTCACAGCAGAGAAACTGAGGAAAAAGAGGTGGTGATCGATTCAGTCAGGAAGACATGCTGCCAGCTGGGGATGGCACCGGTGGATTCACACCAGCAGACCTCATTTTCTCTGAAAGAGTCTTCTGAATACAGAGGGAAAACATTATTAGCAGAGCAATGTAAGCCAGATGAAAATAGCTCATGAGTGTGAGTCATTCCACTTGTGACTGCTTCCTATTCCATTGTGAGCCATGCTTGAGAAACGCTGTAAAGCAGCACATCGGCAAGAGAAAAGATCTCCCTCCAACCTATTAGCTTGAATGCAAAGCCAGTGCTACTTAGGTATCTGTAGGAGCACTGGTCATCTTTGTTCAGCTCAGGGAACACCTGTGGCCTTGGGGCCGGAAGGTGGAAGCTCTGTACCAGGAAGCACACAGGCACACGCGCATGGTTAGCTGAGTGTGTACGTGTTCCCAGGCAAAGCTGGCATTAGCGTAAGGTTGGGGGGGTTAAATTGCTAACACAGAATAAACTGCCTTTTGCACAGTATGCAGCTTCTCAGCCCTGGAAGACAGGAAGCTCTGCAGCTCATGGAGGGCAGATGTTTCTCCAGGCGCCACATTGCACCGGACGCCTCATCCTTCAAAAGAAGGTACTGAAAGGAAGTAATTATTACAGGCTCACTGTCAAATTGAACTGAAGCTCCCTATGCTGGTGCCACCAAGGTGTTTCCTATTCAGTAATCTCATTAATGAGATGGATAAATGGAATGGATTGAATTTATTAAACATGGACATGATACCAGCCTGGGAGAGGCTGCACAGCATTGGAGTCCAGGATGAAAGCTGAAGATTATCATGAAAAATTGGAGAAATGGTCTGAGGATAAAAAAAAAAATCAATTAATTCACTAAAAATAAGTTTGGAGTGCTACATTTAAAGTATTGTACAGAAATAATGAACCACACAAATACAAGGTAGGAAATTAATTTCTCTGCAGCCATTCTGTAGAAGAGGATCTGGGCCTTACAGTAGACTGGAAACTGAATATGATGCAGCATAATCTGGAAAAAAAAAAAAAAGGAAAAAAAAAAAGGAAAGCATCATGCTGGGAAGTAAAAATGCAAGCCTGCAAGTAAAACAGATGAAGAAGATCCGTCATTTTAGTCAGTTCTGATAAAACTTTAGCTTAGGTAATCTTTCCATCTTCAGCACCACTCTTTGACTGGTGAAAGTCCGAAGAAGATTAGTGAACTAGAAATGAAGGCTCCTGAGGGAAGACTAGAAAAAAACCCACAACTCAAACCAGGCTGCGTAATTCTGAAAAGACTTGAAGAGACAGATCATGATCATCTCCAGGAGAAGTTTACTGAAAGGGACAGAATGGATTGTTTCTGTGTTCACTGGTAATAAAACAAAGAACAATGGGTTTATTCCTAAGTGAAGCAAATTTTAGGCCAGATATCAAAAAAAGTTTTGACCTGTAAAGATAGTTCAACACTGGAATAGACTTCCTGGAGACACTAGAAAAAGTAAGATGGCACAGGGACATAGTATCTATCAGGAATGGTTTAGGCCTTCAGTGAGTCAGGGGAATGAAATAGTAGACATTGTGACATGCCTTGCTTCCTTGCATCTAGTACAGGTTATGACAGAAAGTGTATTATTGAAGAAACAGAAAGCTGTTGCTGACTATCATGTGATCCCTTTGGGGTAAGGAATCAGAAAGGCTTTCACAGGCAAGGTTGACTGCAGCCAGCACACGTGAGAGTTGCTATGGGTCCTCTAAACATTTATCTTTCTTCAAGTGTATTTTCAGATGAGAAAGTGTCCCGAAATCACAAAATGCTTTTCAAGTGTAAAAATCTATGCCTTAGATGACACTTGTTTTCTGATAAAGGAATGTGTTGATATTCTTGAGCATCTCCAAAAGCTCTTTTTCTATGTGTTATCAAATACAGAACATGCATGGGTTTTTTATACATACAATACAATTTCACCTGATTTTTTATGGCAAGGCATGAGCTGCAGCATTAACGCACAGAGGTTTCCTAAAGCTCTCTGATAACTGTGTCTGGTTTAATCCACTTTGTGTCATAACCTGTACCAGACACAAGGAAAACAATGGATGTGATGAAGGGGATGCCCACCAACAGCACGACAAGATTTATAGCTATAATGAGCAGCAGACATATCAAAGGGAATAATAAACTGTTACAGGTCTGGGCACTAGGACCAAAACAGAAGTCAAATTAGTAGGAAGAGGGTTTTCAAGAGGTATCTGCAAAGAGATGGTAGGCTGGGGTGGCCTGAGAAATGTAGAGACAGAAGAGGCAAGGATGCAAGCTGCCTTCCATGCCAGGCAAGGAGTGGTCCAGCTAGCTTAGCACAAACAAGCTGTCAGATTTAGAGGGACATGCTTGGTTAGGCTTGTTTTGCCTTTCTAACTTGAAACTACTAGTGATTCCACACCTTTTGTCTGGAAGATAAAGCTTTATTTTGGAAAGACTGTCATGTGTCACTGCAAACCTCTTTTGTCTGCGTTATTGGCGGCACAGTAAGGACAGTATTCTAGGACATCTGAGATGGACTGAAATACCGCACAAGAACCAAGTGAAAAATACTTCTAAGTTAAAGATATTGAACTATATACAAAAATTAGAAGTCTGCAATGACATGAGAAAAAGGAGCAAAGAAAAAAGACAAAAATAAAGCATGAGGAAACTATCTATACATACAATGTTATTTTTATTCATTGGCTCAGCAACACCTATTATAATAGCATATGTGAAAAGCATTGGGGTATCTGAGATTTTAAATAGCTTTTTCCATCACAGTCAACTTATGGACAGAGTTTCCTTAGATTTAGAAAGGAAACAGGGCATAACTTGATAAAGCAGACAGGCAAATGGACAATTTATCAAAATGTTATGCACTCAGCTAGATAAAAATTATTAATTTGTAACTGGACTATTAAGAACTGTCAAGCCTCAAGTCAGGTTGGCAATTCTGAAGTTTGAGAATTCAATTTGTAGTCTGCAACATTAAATTAAAAAGTCCCCCTTTGTGTCAGTCTTCACTAATGTTTGTAGATATAACAGGGATGTCTGGCATCAGTGATCCTGCTTCTCAGTTAGTACTATTCTTGGCTTACAACAGGGTTGAGAAGGAAGCGGAAACACAAGGATGTCTCTTCTGCTTGAGGTTTTTGATATTCTGAGGCACTGCAGAGGGCTGTCTAAACCCTTGGTCAGACTCAAGGCCTCCCATGCTCACAGTATGGTCCTGGGACACCACTGTGTTCCTCTGCAAAGACAAGACCTGGGTGGGTGACATGGACATTTCTCTGCCGTCAGGGTTCTCCCAAGGCCAGGATGGTAGAAATAGAGAGCCAAAACTTTCCTCCTTCTCCTTGTTGCAAAGAGCTAAATAGCCACAGGTCCTCCAAATCCAGTGACAAGATATCATGTACACTGGGTAAGGGGGAGCCTAAAGGGGAAAGAGGGAGCCTTTCTCCTGTGTGCCTTTGTGATGGGTCCTCCCACAAGCTGGTGAGTTGTCTATAGTAAAGGTTTGGTTAGTCAATGGATTCATCAACTCCTCTTGCATGGCTAGCAACTGATTTATTCATGGGTATACAGAGAAGGTGGAGAGTTGCAATATCAACATCATTCTCACATTTGTGAGACCTAGAATTAGGATGTAAATATGTTTAGAGTCCTTGCTGGGTGTTAATGACAAGATTTACACGCATAATTTTAAAAAACAAATGCTTTTATTTTTGCACACAAAAGCCAATAAAGAAGGTGAGAAAAACACGCTTATCTACAGTGTGCTAAATGTGGCATGGCAGCCCTAGTTTGTGCTAGGTTTTGCACGGACTCTAGGAGCATTTAATACTTCATGAAAAGGGAAAACTCTTTGGTGTGTGCAGGAATGACTCTTGTCCTCAGAATAATGGGTCTATCCCCACCAGTACTTTATAAAACTCTCTAAAATCTTGTTTTGTCATTCCTCCCTAATAGTGCTGTGTGGTAGCAGCATAACAAATTATTAACTGTTACTTGTTACTTAGGTAAGAAGTTTCCATAGAGATTTTTTTTTGAATGCTAAAACCCATTAGAGTTGTTTTGTGTTTGTCCATGCTTTCAGTGGAAAAATTTATAACAATCTTTTCAAGGTAATTTTTCTGTTTTTCAATGTACAACAGTTGAATATATGTAACTTTTGAATGTTATCTAAGTAATGGACACCTTTCATTGTTCTTGTTCTATGGTTTTATGTTTTATGTTGAAAAGTGTTTGAGCTGGCACTGGGTATTTGTGTTAAAGAGTTACGTTCCCGCCATAGATGCCAAGATGACTGTCTTGGAGACTGCCATCTTCTCTTTCTTAACTAAGAGACAGTAAAGGAGAGCAACAGATCCATAGATGGGCTTCTCTGCAGCCTTGAAGGATTATTAGTGCATCAGACCAGGCAGCTTGGTTTCCATAGCTCTTTTGATCTACAGTGTCTTAGCTGAATTCACACAGATGATGGCATCTGCCACAGTGGCTATCCACTGTACTCCCAAATTTTCTCCATAAAGACTGTTTGAACACTCTTGGAAAACAAAGAGGTGCTTTTCATGGGATCCAGCATCCAAGGGTGAAAGCAAGAGGGTGCAAGGAGCCCCAGCCATTATTTAGCTGTTTGCAGGGATGGGGACAGCGTGAGTCCCTGGGTGTTGAGCATTCAGGTGGTGCTACGAGGTCAGCCATGGTCATGCTATTGCAGCTGGTGGGACAACATGGTACAGTCTCTTAGCTGCCATGCAGTCACCTATACCTCCTGGTAGCCCTGAGGCAATGACGCTTCTTGGGCTCTGGAGTGAAAAGTATGCTTCTCCCACAGATAGCTTGCAGAGAGCTTGATCATAATGCTGGAACAACACCACACTGATTTAGTACTTACTGTATCACTTTACCCTTGTAGTTCCAGCATCTAACTCCTTAACTCCTTTTCAGGTAAACCTTCCATTAATTTCTGTTACACTTTATTCTGCGTCACGTTGATGAGATATCTCACCTTTTCCAGAAACATCGTATCTCTATTACATTTGATGCTAAGAGCCCTCCAGAGAAAGAAACTTTAAGAACTAGGTTCCCTGCTAGGGGACGCTGGTGCAACTCCATTGGTTTCAATAAAGCTCTTCCAGTTAAACCCAGCAGGCTTGGTGCCTGTTGAAGGAAGTAGTGAGAAAGAGGACAATTATTATTCTTAGTTCTTACATAATTTCCTACATGAATATCCAATTTCTAGGTCCTCACACAAACAAGGAGCTCTATGTGACTATACCCTCCTTTAAAATCTTAATTTAATATATAAAATATCACCATCACTTTTTTCTACCAGGCTATTACATATCTGGTATGATTTACAGATTTTTAAATGTACATATATAATACATTAAAAAGGACAGTAGCCATTAAAATGTATTATCTGGTTATGGTCAAAGTTAACTTCTATTACATCCAGGGCAAAATCATTTTTAAAATCATGCTAGTTAAAAGATGTAATGCAGTTTCCCAAAATAAACAGAGTCCACATCTACAGGAAGCTTTAGAAATCAGTTTCTCTTTTATACATAAAATTCAATATTAGTATGAAAAGAAAAATTACATAGCAACCACAACTGAGACTGTTTCAGTTCTGTATTCTAGTTCTCTCTGCAATGCATGCTTATAGTTACATGATTATGCTTAATCATTCCTGAAGAAATGCAGTCTTAATTGTATTCTTACAGAGCCTTTTAAAGTTGCACAAGTAAAAATACTAAAAATAATTATCCATAGAAATCGCTGAATCCAAATAATCCAACAATGGATAATAAAGCACAAAATGGCTGGTGAAATCACAAGACAAATTTTAGAATTTCTTTCATAAAGATTAAACACCGCAATGATAATTTACACTTATTCTTCTAAATGTATCAAAAACTTTATTTTTGACAAGATTTTAAAAAACATTTCTCATCTATCCATAAAGAACTCTCTACCTCTGAGGCTCAGGATAAATATTACCATGAATTTAAACAGGAGCCAAAAAGTTGCACCTTTGAAAATCCCATGCCCAAATAATCTTCTCCCCACGTTTTTTTTTTGTGGAGCATCTGTCAATGACAGTGAACAAATACTAAATACCTATTGCTGAATCACATTCTATTGGGATGAAGTTATAAACCTCACATGGGCAACATGGGTGATGTACGTTTAGCAGATACTGCTCAATGTCTGGCTGTCCTTTTGAGGGGTTATCTAATGGGTGGGAAGGACTGAGAAGGAAAGCTTGAGCAGGAGGTAGAAGCTCTGAGGAGACCTCACAAAGGTGACCCATTGAAAAGCAAAGGCTATAAAGTGGTGTTAGCAGAGTGCAAGGAGCTGCCAGATAGAGTGGGCAAACTCATCACAGAGTAAGATCAAGAAGGCTTGAAACTGGAGGGCCAAGAGCAGGGACCAAGCAGGAGGAAGAGGGAAGAAAGGACAGGCTCTAATAGGGCAAGAAGCTGGTAGAGCCATGCTCAGCTGTAAGGCAGCCTCTGCACAAATCAGTCCATCAGCAATGGTCTATGGGTCAGTAGGCAGGGAAGTCCTTGGCTGAGTGAGAAAGGGCTTTCAGACCTGAGTGACTGCAACAGTCGACTGGAAAAGTACTTAGGGAGGTGCACTATTCATCAGAAACCCCCCCTGCCCAGGACTTCTATATCCAGATGTTGGGGTCAGTACTACCTGCAAACTGGGAATTGTTTGAAGAATTGGGGGATCCCCCAAGGGTTAGTTGGAGGGTGATCCATCATATAAAACGGCAGCAATAAAACAATTTTGAAGACTATACACTCTTAAGGTAGGAACCAAAACAGAAGCCAGTGTAGAGAAAAAAAAAAACAAATGAAACACCCCAACACAAAACACTACAATTACTTTCAAAGAACTCTGGTTTTTAATCCATGTTAGAAAATCTAGTCACTATTTTGCCCATACTGAACTGGATCATCACTAGTGGGTGGTAGGAAATGCAGAAAATTTTATTACAAACTCTGTGTATATAACTCTGATTTCAAGCACATCTTCTCCCATGCAGGCTCAGGAGTTATGATTGCTTCAGAAATTAAGGTTTAGAGAATGATGAACCATTTGGATGTGCGTACAGTCTATTGACAAAGGTGAAAAGTAGCCTATTTTAATAATTTTTTCTTGAAGACTGGAAATTGAAAATAATATTTTAAAGAAAGGGCTCAATTAAATTGAAATGAACATGGAGTGGAATAACGCATGGTTGTACAAAAACCCAGGCTTTAACCACGCCCCTTATGGCTCATTTCCTCAGTAGAAATAAGTGCATTATTCCACAGTAACTCATTATGTTTCCTACCTCCCTCTGTATTTCTGCATTGTGAGTGTCATTATTTAGGTTCTCTTATGCTGTTAGACACTGAAACACACTGTGGGTGGGGGTGCAGGCAGAAAGTTGTTAATTGCCCGCCTGATATTCTGGCTGTCCTGTGAGGAACTGAGAGTAAATTGCTAGAAGGGAGTGGGTCATGCAAATATAGAGGCTGTGGTTTTTGTAAATCTCACCTGTGATGAGAACCCATTAGAAGAGAGAGGGCAAGAGAGATCGTCCTCCCTGGGCCAAGTGCCTTTTAGAAGTTGATTAAGGAGTTGAGTGACCTGTGATCTTCCCCTCTGAAAGTGCTGCCAATGGACACGGGCTGTGCTTGTAGCACTCTGAAACTGTTGCTTGCAGATTAAACTTAAAGTACTAGCACCAGGGCAAGCTGCAGATGAAATGTTTTCACTGGTTGGCCTTGTATATTACAGAGACTTTTCTTTTCCTTGGTTGTCAGAAAGGCAATATTTCACATGATCTTGTTGAGACCTTGAAGCGGCAGAAGCATATGAATCCCAGCTGGGAAAACACCTAAATATGAAGACCATATGGGCACCAGTCTACTTTGGGATTTTAAAAGAGTTTTCTCTCAATAACCAAGAGAGAAATGTGATTTTGCCCCTCCTTTAATAAAGCCAAGGAAATGGGGTGCAAGGTCATTTCTTCCTTAGCAAAGAAAAAAAAAAAAATAATAGAAAATGTGAGAATTTCTGAAAAATCACACAGCCAATAGTGACATTGCTATTGTGCTGGCTCCCAGTCCAAGTAAGGTTCAGTGTTGGCTTTATCAAGATGAGCAAGATATGTTCCCTGGAAAGTGGAAAAGAAATAATAAACCAGGCCATCTATAAATCTAGCTTTGGACATAACAAAACAGTATCGGCAATTTTTGCTTACACAGATCTTGTGGGAGTGCTTTGAGTTTAGGATTATACCTTTTGGGGCATGTCTTTAGAAGATGACAGTTACATTTCTTTGTCAGATGGATACAATAGGTTGGCTCTATAGGGAGCACTTGGCTGTGCATATTGCTGATGTTGGCGTTTTGAATGCATCATGAAGCACGCAGGGTGCACGGAAGTGCACAGCACTCTGAAGCACACCTCACTCCCTTTACAAGACTGGATCAGCTACAAGCCTTACAGGGGGAAGGAAGACCTATACCGGGGTATGACCTGAGGAACCACTCGATGGAGATTTTGGATGATGACGAGCTGTACCAGAACCTATGGCTAGTCTACGGATAGCCTAGAGAGGACTAAAGACTGAGCGAGACTGGGACTTGTCATCTGTGGGAGTTGGCTATGACACCTGAAAAGGTGAGAAGTAAGCTGAGGTGCCAGCGGTGGTTTTAAATGAGACTCATTATCTACACCAGCGTCAAAACAACATAGAACTAAATTTGAGGGTCATGGAGAAAACATGATGGAGTTAGTAAGCTGACAAGGGTGGAGGAGGAAAATACTGTGAAAGATCACATCTCCCCATACAGAGCACAACTAGCTTTATTAAGACTATGAATGTCAGCCATTATTTATTTATGCATATAATTTGCTAAAGGGTAAATCCAGACAAGACAGGGACTTCATGTTACCATTAGTGGTACATTAATTGAAATATTTTGTTTTGCTTCTGGTTGCTGTCTGGATTATGTGACAGAGAGCTATATGGTTGTGCCAGGATGTTTGATGGGCTATTGAATTAGCTCAGCATTATAAGATAGCAGCACCCCACCCTTCTTAAATCTTTTCCCCTCCTTCAGAACTTCCTGATACATTTGTCTGAATCTGCTCTTGCTCAAGGTATTGACACAGAAAAGCAGGTTTTGTCAAGGTTATTTCCTTATGCCTAATAAATTCTAAAACCTTTAAATGTCTTGGTCTTTAGATGACTTTTCTTCTGGTTTAAAGAGGTAAAAAAAGCATTTCAAGAGCAAGATCTTTCCTCCTTGTTTTGTGTGGTTTTAATTTCCTTCCCAGTACAAATCTTTTCACTAACAGCTCTGTCCCACATAGGCACCATCAAAACTGTTGAAGACAGTGAATCTTAAATGACTCAATATTTTCTGATATATTTGGCATCTCCATGTCTAAGTAGATAGGTCTGGGAATTTCTCAAGGAAAGAAATTTTATTTCAAAGTGCCCATTCACAGGAAAAGAACACCCAAGTTCCAGAAAGCCATCCCTGCCTGCCCCAGAATCATTACTGCCATAGCTGACCTCTTTGGGAAGGAGTTTCTTCCCCTTTCAAGTCTCGTCTTGCCCAATTCAGTTGTAGCCCAGCTGATTGTGCGATGAGCTCAATTAAGATATGGCAGGTCTCCAGTTTTGAAATCTTTGGCTGGCAAAAAGTTTTCAACCAGGTCTACATTACAGTCCAAATCAATGGGCCCTGAAACCTGCCACTGCTCTGGGTGCTCAGCAAAGCTTGTTACAAGTTCTGCAACCTCTATCCAGAGTCAACATCACACATTGGCATATGTGTTCCCTTTAATGCCAAATTTTTCTCCACTTTCTTGCGGGAGCACTGGAAAACACGTCCCTTCCTTCCACTCCCACTCTTGCAATCTTGCTAATCTCTACTAATCAATCAGATGAGCTGCTGGTATAAGTGTAATATTCACCTTTAATAAAGCTGTACTGATCCTACTGGGGATCTTACTTCCGATGGCATTTGGGTACTAGAGTTTGCTGCTGGAAACAGTGACTTCTGGCACTGGAAAGTACAACTCTAGCAGCTATCAGACTGTCCTTGACCTAGAGCTTGCTTTTTGTAACTGATGGACTCTCAGGTCTCTCACCACTACTCAAAATATTGGATTTTGCTGATGGCAAAACCATTATAAGAAAGGGAAGTAGGTGTAGGGGGGGTGCACACGTAAAAACATGTTCCTGTGAGCAAGGCCTGAGGCGTGTACACACCTTGACTGATATCCTGCCTCAAATTAAATCAATGATAAAGTTAACTTTGTTTTCAACAGGATACGGTTTTCATCTCTGCCTGTTATATATAGTCCATCTCAGCCTTCACTATGTATTTTATTGCTGGTTTTATGTTGAGAGAATATGTGCCCAAGCTCTATATCCATGTTTTTCAGCCTAGCCGCACAGACTGTAGAAAAACAATTTTTGTAAAAATATGGTATATGGAATATGAGGAGTCAACATATCACCAGAAAGAGATTATAAAATTGCATATTTAATATTACAGTTTAATTAGCCAATCAGATTAATGTTTCTACCGCGTTCATACCTATAAAAACCTCCACACAACTGTTTAATACCGATCAAAAGATCATATTCCGCAACAAATATCAATGTGTGAGCTGGAATCAATGAATAGGATTAAGAGAGGATTGTGATTCTGAAAATCCTATGCATAACAGCGAGATTGTTCCCTCAGCAGTGAGCATTGCCAGCTGGAATATGAGCAGATTCAGACACAGGAAATTTCCTAACTTACTCAATACACTAAAAGCAAAGGTTTCCAGAGAGCAATGACAACTTTTGAAGATTAGAACTAGTTTTGGGTCTTGATCCCATACAGTTTAGTGAACTTTTGAGACATACTGTTAACCCTGAGCACTAAGACATTTCTTACGACATTTTCATTGAAACCAATGAAGTGTTACAGAGCGTGACCAGATCTGTTGCAGATCAAAGAACCAGGCTAAAGAAACTTGGGAAACAAGGAAGGACCCTACTTTTAAGGATGCTCCTTTCTTTAAGTGGGGTGTTCATAGACAAGTGGAACCCACAGCAGAGCAGGCCTTCAGGAGAGGAGTTGGTCCCTTTACAGTCTGCTGTGATTTTCTTCAAAAGGTCTTGCCCAGCAGCTAAATTTGGACAGTTCAACATTATACAGGTCAGCAAGGGATGGTTCTGGTTGGGGAAGGCAATAAGCAGCAACATACTAAAAGAAGGACAATCTGAGTTATTATTCATCTACTCTGAGTAGGAGGGAGCAGAGCAGAAAGCAAAGGGACCTATCATCGGTTTTTTCTCTATATTTTCTGTTTCTCTTCTCTCTTTTTATTCATTCCCAAATAACTTGCTGTTTGAATAAGCCTGTTTGATTCAGTGCTTGTGAGCAGGGAATATATTGCTCACTAATGGTTCTGACAGCTTGATCTGATGTCTCTCTGTTTTTGGATGGTGTCTCAAGATGGTGTTTAAAGTGATCATCTAGACACACAACTTAGTCCTTGTTGTTGCCAGTTTGGGCTTGGCAAAAGGATTACCCAATGAAGTAGTATACATTAAATGAAGCCATCTCCGATATGCCAGCCAGCTATACTAAATGTCACATTAGAAATCCAGTATCTTTAATTCCAAGGAATGTTACAAAGACATCTTAATACACAGGAAAGCATTCACCTACAGTAATGAAGTCAGCTCTGGGGTGCAACACAAGAGCTGTAACCATTTGAAGCTGCAGGAGG
Source organism: Chionis minor (assembly GCA_013398295.1). Lineage (NCBI taxonomy): Eukaryota > Metazoa > Chordata > Aves > Charadriiformes > Chionidae > Chionis > Chionis minor. Next base: position 215,849 of record VZSF01003427.1, on the reverse strand, counting down.
AGGTAGTATATCAGCACCACACAGCTGATTCCTCTCATTTTCTACACAATACCATGCCAAAATTTCTGCAGCTGAGCAAATAATATCAGACAACATTGTATGGCATCTCTTTCACGTGGGTGGCAACAAGCAGCATAGCATAAGGGTTATTATAAATATTATGAGTCTATTTGAAAAAGAAGTCTCTTGCATTAATGTTCTGAAGCATATCAAGTTAATATGACTATTAAATTTTTTCAAATACCTTTCCAGCATCCTGAAAAAGAACCAAGAAATTAATTTTTCTCTTTCTGTAGCATTAGTCTGCAGGTAGTTTACTAGGAATATCCCTGTAAGTACTGACAGGTTTGAGTGAAGACTTTGTGGAAGCAGAGTTTACAATTACAGCCCTGTGAAATCCTGTGTTGGTTTCACACATGCTCTCTAGAGTGGTCCCACTGGGTTCAGTTGCATCTTCATCTGCAGGCTTCAAGCAGCCTCAGTAAAAATCCATTTAAATCAGTGCATTTTTTTCTTAACCTGCTGTCATTATCACATACCCCAAAAAGCCTGATTCTACATTTTACTTACAAGGAACTCTTAGTTTTTATCCTAGAGGCCTTTTAATCCCTTCTCCTCAGCTCTTGACACAGATGAGATTTTCCCACAAATGACTGTTGGTCCCATCCCTACGTGGCGCCATGAAGTGGGGATGACTTCACCCACAGCCCTCAAGCTACCTCATTTACTTCTTCTTTTTCTGTAGGAAAAAAAGTGATGGAGCCTGCGGCAGAACTACCTAAGTTATCACTCTTTAAAATCTCCCTCTGAGGTGGACATGTTACTCCAGGTTATTTCTCTGCTTCTCCTTTATCATTGAATCAGGCAAAATGGCCAGTGAATCTCCACTTTTCTGTTAGAAGTCTATAATTTAAAATGTCCCAAACACTGATGTTTATGTAAAGGTAAAGCAAATGGACACTCAGTGATAAAAAAGGGTAGCAGTATAAATCAAATTACAGCACTGTCTTTCATGCACTTTATATACATAAATGCTGTGTTGGGGAAAGGAAGGAAAACTGGTGTTATCGTAGAATTGGTTCAGAATGTCTTTCTTGATTAACACTCATGTAAGTAGCGTTTAGTTAAAATAGCTACTTGGCCTCTAAAAGCAACGTGCTCTTATTTAATACATTTATCAGCAATACTGAAGTGCAGTGTGTTTGCTGGAAGCCATGAATACAGCCCCAGCTCTGGACTGAATGGCTGCTTTTGTTTCCTTTAAAAGCAGAAGGATTTTCCTTATCCAGGGAAAGAAAGAAGTCTTTTCAGAGAAAAAGACTTTGTGCCAGGTTCTCTGCCAGGCATCATGGGGTATTTTCAATAACCTGGAGAGGCCACGTCGCATCGGTAAGCCTAGCAGTCGGCGAGAGCCGAGGAGACAGGGCAACTCTCCACAGCTCCATGCGCTGGCATCCACACTGCCGTGCCAGGCAAGCACACCACATGCAACAGTTTGTCACCTCAGGGGACGCATCCTCTTTTCTTCCCCACCCTGCCATTCACTTTCACCACCTGCTCTAAGCCTCTCTGGCAGTCCCAGCTTAACACTCCTGCCCTAGTAAAGTCCTGCTCAGCAGGCAAGAGAAGCAAGCTTAAACTCTCTCCTGAGTCCAACAACACTGCGTATTAATCAACCAGACAGTTCACATCGGAGAGACATAAGGGCATTCCTCCTGGGGGGAGAACGTGCTGCTTCCAGGGAGCTCTCTTCTCCCATCTGCCCCTGTGAAATCTAGGAAACAAGATATTGGGAAGCAAACTCAGCACAGATGTATAACACCTGAAGATCTGTTGACTTCAAGGTATATTTGTATTGCATTTAGCCTCAGAAATGGAAACCACAGTCTTTCACCCCTTCCCCATCACCACTCTGATGCAGATGCCAGTAGACACACACCATGCTACCTAATTCAGATTTTAGCATAATCACCAGTGGAGTTGCATCATGTCTTGTCATTTGTTATTCAGTTGTTTGCTTCTGCAAGGAAATAGTTTGCATGGTACACACAAGACAGGCAAACATTACATAAACTGTTATTTTACCAGCTTGAAACTCCCAGCCAACTGTGTGTCTTGGGAAGGTGACTAAGCTCTACCTGACCACAAAATAACTCTTGGTGGTACTTCAGACTGTAGGTGGGAGAAGCTGAAAGGACTGAAACAACACAAAAAAATCATTAATATATTATTTCTGTAAAATGTGTTTGGAAAACTATTTCTAAACACCTTCTTCCTCCACATTTAAAAAGGCCAGAAAGCATCACCCATAGCAATGTTGTGCTATCATCGTTGGTATATTTCTGGGTTTGATGTATAGAGTGTTACAGATCTTTGTTAACTCATGCTAGTTTGGAAGAAGGAGGGAGACCGCAGTATCTTCCCTCTCTCAGACCGTCTATTCAAGGAGCAAGAAGCATCCAGCAGAGAGTCCCTTCTTAGGCAGCACTGAAGGAATGGCTTCAGGGCTGTCCTCATTTCGTCCACCACATCTGAGTCTGCACTCATTTACCTAGTACAAAATGTTCCTTTTTTACCTCCCCTTCTCTCAGACAGAGATATACACAAAACAAATAAAGGACCAAATAAGACATTCTTCCACATATACCTGCCCTGAAGAGGACAAAAACCCAAACAGCATGTGGAAATGTTAATTGTGTTGTTTGTTGCACTTCTGGAAGGCGCTCAGATATGACAGTGCTGAGTATGGCACAAGCACTTGCATAAATTGTACCATGAACACTAAACCTAAGGAAATGTGAAGGGAAGGGGTTTTTTTGAAACATCCTGCACATGCTGGGTTTTCTTTGGTTAGCATCCACTGAATTAAAATATGTGAAAACTAACTGAGAAGTACTAGCTTTCTGTTATAGATTAAGCCCCCTTAACCCTGCAATAAAAGAGAGTGCTTTTTTCACTTCACCAATCCTTCAGGAAAAACAAAGATAGAACTCAATATTCTTGATAGATCTTGGAAAAAATGAAGGCAGGAGAGGAAACCTTTCAGACTAGTTTTATGGACTGGAAAGAAACAGGACTGCATATCTTGTCTTTTTTTCAGCTCTTAATGGCACAGCATGATCTCTGGCAAAGTCTGCTGAAGCCAACGGAGCTGTACCAGGGATTGTTCTGGCTCATGCTCTGAAACCTCCAGTAAATAAAAGGCCCGATGCATATTTCTTCACTGTTTTATGTTAAACACCTTCTTGCATATGACGATTGAAGAGGGAGGGAATCTTCCTCTCATGCATTTGAGCAGAGAAACGTTGAGGTTTGGCAGAGGTTCAGCCTGGTCTCTCAGAACAGGAGCGGTGCAGGGCTGTGAGTGATCTCCACCAGGCAGAGAGACTCCCCTCGGCTGTTTCTCACCCAGGAGTAGATGGGAACCAGGAACCAGACAACCTGTTTTGCAGTCTGCAGATGGGGCGCACAATCACACAGCGCAGCCTTTTCAGTGCCTGCGACAATTTAGCTCATACTGAGTATATACCAGGTGTACACGCCGTCTCCTGTTCTAAAATAAGGATTCACAGGAGCACAAGACTAATAGACACCATCTATTCACCTGGGACATGCTGTACCCCTATCTCTAAAACATTTTTAAAAAAATATTATTTCTGACTGGCTGGAAAGCAAACTGGCATCTGATCTTTAAGAAAAGGATCAAGAAGCAACAAATGGGGTGTAACTTCTAAAATTTGTGTAACAGCAGACCTACAGGCTTTTGAGCAGAAGGGTGCCATAACAGTTCCAGAAACACTGGGAGTGGCACATTGCCTGAAATAACTGTAAGAGGCAGCAGAACAAGAGTGAACTTTCGGCACCCAAGATTTATGTGTCAAAAATGCCTCAGCCCTTGTACATGTTTTATGAGTGTTAAAATAGAAAGTACAGTCCCTACGTCTCAGGTGGTGAACAAGCAATACTTCTATAAGATTTAGATCTTTGCAAGCAATTCTTCAAATTCCTTAAACCCCTGAAATTATGAGTGATTGCTCCGGAGGGGTGCGAAGTCTATGTCTGGACTTCAGGCTGAGTTGCCGTTGTTGGCTGTAATTGCAGTGGAATTTTTGGTGCCAGAGAGTTCTGAGGAGGCCGTAGGGAAAAAGAAGAGAAAAGAAAAAGACAGTTGTATTTTGAAGCATAGTTGTTTAATAAACATGCTTTCCCAATAAATAAGTCTGGGAACCTCTTCTGCTATACCGTGCCAGTGTGGGCAGGCCAGCGTTTACACATGGAGGCTTGGCAGCATGGATGCTTGACTCACCAAATATACAGTATAAACTCTGCAATCTGCTGAATGTGCCAAGCTAAGAGGCAGTTTTTGTCAGCTTTGCTCCTGATGAGTAGGACTGTGCTCTGCAGGCAGCACTTGACTGCTTGAGAAGGGAACTACTACACAACAGAGGAAGGTTGTCAGTGTTGACCAAAATAAGCATAGGGTTTTTTTAAACTGCTAATGTGGGCAGAGTTTCCTCAGAAGGAGGAGGTTTTTCAACGGTCTTTGAAGACTTTTTCATTTTTGTTTATTTCCCATGTCTATCTCATTTTAAGCAAGCACCTGCTTGCTGCTAATCTTTTGCAGCCTTATTCTTAAACGCCCTGTACAACACTTGTCGCAAGCATGCTGCTCTGGCTATAAGCAGAGCACATGGCCATGCAGAGATTCATTTTTAGAACAGGATGGTACTCCAGGAGCTGTTCTTTCAGCTGCATGCATGGGCTCAACCAGAGAATATGCAGGCTAAAAGAGGAGGGGAGGAGGGCTCATTTAACTGTCTCTGGAGAGCCTGATGTACTCCATTGCACCCATTTATGGCAAGTTTCTCTGTAGTTAAACAGGAAATCTTTTCCACTGGTTTTTTTCAAGCTCTTCAGTAGATTTTTATGGAGAATTAGATCGGTGGTTCAGCATTTCAAATAGCTATTTAAGTTCTAATTTTAAGAACACAATGTTGGGTTTAGCTCTATTAAGATCTATAGTACTTTCCTTAGGACTCCTTGTTCTGGGGAAAAGTGAAGGTCTATTAACTGAAGGCATGGAGAATCCTAGTTAAAAAATGTTTATCTTCCAGGTTCACCTGAGGAGCAGAGGTGGAGGGGACAGGGGTTCAGCCAGTCTGAGGGACCTCCTCACAACTATGAGAGATCCTTCCTTAGGATGTTAGGATGACTTTCTGGGCATATTTCAAAAAAGATGGAAAGTTAATGTTAATGAAGTCAATGAACAGCATTTATTTTTTTCCTCAGTGGGATACATAAAAAGAAACCAAGTTCAGCTTCATCTCCTTGGGTCCCAGGTGGAGTAGACAAAACATCCACCTTGTCTACTTCATCTCTCCTCAGTGCCTGGAAACCCAAAGTCCATTTAGGGTCAGTTCTGCGGCAAAGAGTGTTGACTGATTAGTGAGTGCTTCCTTTTTGCCTGATTTGCACATCATATTTCTTCATCTATGTTGTTTCAGACAGCAACAGTTTCTCAAATGTCCTTGCAAATGTGATGGCACGCCCTTTTGTTTTTATGAGGTGATCAGCAAAGGAGATACCTCAATTACTGATGGTCCACTCACTCCTGTACGCAGGGGCACACACATATTTGGGCCCTTTCCTGGCCGCAACTCTTGCTGTGGAAAAAAGAGGCTTTTCTTGCATGTAGAAGGGTAAGGGGTTTTTTTAGATTTAAGGGTCTAGTAGATTCTTTATATTCAAAGAGCAAACACCACCGCTATCATTATGAATCACTATTCCTGATGAGTCTAATTCTTTTTACTGCCATTACAGCAGATGCTCACATATCTATCCTCAGTGGCCAAATCAATCTTCCCAAACTCCTCATAAATATTCCAGGAAGAATACTAGATATTATAACAGCATCTCCTGGCCTTGGCAGGAGAAGATAGAGCTGCTCCTTCAAGGCAGCTTTTCAGATGGCTTACCTGCAAAGCCTAGAGGGACACACAATATGGATCCCTTGCTGTTATTCAGGCAGATATTCACAGTGACAGCGTATTTCCCTATTAACAGCCTTCAGTACAATATTTTTCTCTCTGTGGCTATGTCTCTTCTTTCAGCTTCATCCATCTTCACAAGTGTGAGCTCTGTTGTGGTCAATTACAAACTTTGGGGACTTTTAACGTGGTGAATTTCTCAGAACACAAAGCAAGTGAACAAACGGAAATCCTCTGACAGACCATGGAAAATAGAAAGCCTTGTGAAATAAAACATATGGGTTGCTGAAAACAGTAGATCGTTAAAAGAAGTCAGTTTCCTAACCTTCCAAACTAGGTGGATTATCTGCAAATGGATTTTTCCTTAGCTGCTAATTTCTTTCTCCTTGTCTTCTGTCTCCTCCCTTCAGTTGCTAACCATCACCAGAGTGTCTCCTAGCATAGCCATTCCCATCTCCTCCTGCAAATCCTGTTTCCTATGGTCTTCTTCTGTACATAACAAGTCACAGAGCACTAGCAAAAAATTATTTTCCATAAGCTTGTGGGTAACTGACCTTAGCTTCTACCATTCCTGTAACTCTGTTGGATGCCTATTTGATCTCCTGTTTCCTCTGCTCTTGTTTTGGCTCTTCTTTTCCATAGCCATGAGAAACAAGAGGTCTTACAAGAACTAAGGGTTGCAACTCATTTAGGACTGAACCTATGGACAGAGGGCAGGCATGTGAAAACAGGCAGTTCCAGCCCCAGAAGGTTGTCAGCTTGTGTTGGCGAGGCTGGCAAAGGGTGGACAAAAAAAACTGTGGAGCCATTTGGCTAAGGTAAGGCAGCTGCCAAGTGGCTGAGCCAAGCCCTGTTCTTAAGTCAGTTTATTGTTTCCTATGTACTAGACAGAACTGCCTCTGAAATGCTTGGGGATAAAATAGATGGATGAAATGTTGCCTGCCATTCAGATCAATTTTTGTTTTGTATCTTCCATGTTCTTGTGTTTTTAAGTGTTTTTTCAAGGCTGCCTGAAGCTTTGGGTTGTGTGTTTTTTGGCATGGAGTTTGAGTAAGATTGAAATCTAGTTAAACATAATGAGATTCTGAACCAGTTGAATTATTCTTAAGATTTGCTCATGTTTAGCTATAATTCCATTTATAGAGTACTTGTAAGTATTAGCACGCAACAGCCCAAGAGAAGCATATTTGTTGTGAGATAGCAGTATGCTTTAGGTCCTATACCTGCTACTGATAGATTTCCTCCCTCGATATCTTTTTGTTTTGTTGTGGTTTTTTTTGGTCAAAAGAGGGCCTTTGCTGGTGCCAATACTGTTTTCAGGAAGTAATCTTACACAGTGTCCTCCTACAGCATGAAAGCACAGCACACACAGCAGGTGAGGTTTACAAGACCATGACACTATGTGCAGCAAAAAAGCATTTGATTCCTCTCTTTATATATCTTCAACAAGAAGAAACAATCAGAAAGCAGAGCATAGATTGAAAGGAGATCGATTACTGCCCCATGTTTAATTCGGTGTGTACCAAGACCTATGCATTTGGAAAGACCATCTAGTTTAGGATGTGGCACAGCTGGACGAATACGAGCACATATTGTATATCTGGTGGGCCACATAATGGCCACTCTAAGTCTCAGTGTCCTCAGTCAAATCTCCCGCTACCACAGCCAGATGGATTTGAATCTTCACTGCCTAATGACATTGCACTCAGGCAGACAGTTGATTCACTGGAATTCAAATAGTGATGAATCGGCACTGGAAGTTATCAGGGCAAAGGTAATATTTTCATTTTGTTAAACCAGGGTGGTCATCATTAAGTGAATAACTCTCTTGATTGTGTCACCCCATAGCGCCACAATAGCCTGGGTGTGGAAAGCAGAGGACCCAGTTTGTTTAGCCTTGTGTTTTTTCATACTGCTGCATATGCGTTGCTTTCTCTGCATCCTACTGCCAAAGAAACAACCTGATTAGTTTTCCAAAGCTATTGTCTTCTCTTGGAAACTGAATCCCTTCTTGTGATTCTTGTGTTTCCAAGTGGGTCCCTAGGACTGGATGGAGAATGTTGTAAGGAGTGTTAGGTGGAACACTAAAACTCTAACCTGGCAAAGTTGTACCTATAACCCAGAGAGAGGCTAAGGCTCATCTTTACTTGATCCTGTGTGTGAACACCAAACTTTCCATGCTTACGCAGTCTTTCAAAATAGGTTAATTGAAATACTCTCACAATACATTTAAAAACATACCTAGTTAAAACCACCTTTGTTCAGAAATTCCTTCCACTCATCACAAGCGGAAGCTTCCAACGAGGATTTTCCATCTATTCCTTTGGGCACTTGAAAGAAATTTTTGCCATTGACAGTATGTCAACTGTTGTGACACAGTGCAATTTTAGGAATACTTTTAGGTTCCTGCTGGCCTAAAAAGATTCACAACTCCAAGTTAAATGTGTAGGCTTCTTATGAGGTATAAAGTCTGTTGTCTAAGAATTAGATCCATAACAGGCAGCACGCTGAGGCGAAGAAGGACTTGCAACAGGAAAAGCCAGAAATGAGGTAGACGAGATAACAGTGGTGCCTTTCTCCTCACAAAAATCCTCTAACAACCTCTAACAAGAGTGACAGAGGCAGACCCCCACCTCCCTGCATGTGCAACTCCATAAACCATCAAAATTAAGGCAGATGAGCTCATAACTGTATAGAGTGCCTTTGCCTGCTAGAGTACCCTTTTTGTAAAGACAGGAGAAATCTCCCACAGCACTTCTAGTCGGCTTAGCTGAGGTTTTAAGGATTTCACATTTAGACTGAGCCACGCACAACCCTGTGTTGGGCTGCTAAGTCTTATCCAAATCTCTTTATGAATGCAGACCAAAGGCTTTCCCTGATCTACAACATGGACCTAAGTCCTCTCAATAGGACCAAACCATGGCCTGCAGTGCAGGTCAATCAACATGACTGAGACATTTCAGATGACATTACCAGTCACAGGATAAAGCCACCCGAGCTCAGGCAGCGTAGCAGAATGTCCATTTCAAGGAAGATATCTCTCAATCATAAAGAGACTGGGATTACAAAACAATATTTCTATATTAATTTCTCAAGCAGTAAAGCTGAATTATGAGTGCAGATCCTGGAAATTAGTCTGTAGAAACTCTTTTCAGTTGCCACCAGTGTTATGAAATGGTGTAGGTACACTCCAAGTTATGGATTATAATATAATTCAATCAAGTAAATATTCTGTGATCTAGTTGCACCTTATCTTTCTAAAGAAGTCCAAACCAAGCACATGCGCTTCATTAGATACGCAAACAATTTCACTGTATGTATGTAGGTAGGACCCCTTTCTCATTACCATGGCAACCTTCTAATATCCTAAAGCTTAGAGGTTAATTACTGCTGTCTATAAAATGCAGCTCACCATCCCTTCTTCGGTGAGTTTACGGTATATTTCCCTGGCAAGACATTAATAAGAAACCCAGTGAAACACTCAGAATTTCCCAACACCTCACAAATGCTTTCCATAGGAAATCCACAGCAATGCAGTTGATATATGTTTATGTTTACACATGAGATGGCACACAACATTCAGTATTCCTCCTTAAAAGTCCTTATTTCTTTCTACTTTTCCTAGCCTTCATTAAAATCTGCAATTCATAAAAAGGAGAAAAAGCCATCTGAAAACAGCATAAACCAACAACATGCTATTCATAAATTTCAAAATATTCTCACTATCCAAAGCCTCTTTAAATGGAGACCATTTGGAGTCTTTAGTGTCTCAGTCTGTTGCTGATCATAATCCTCTGTCCTCATATTCATTTTCCAAGAGTGACACTGCTGAAGTCAGTAAATCAGAGAGTTTGAACCCTAAGTGGGTGTACTGCCAAACCTTGCAAGGCAGTATTTCTCTTTCTTTGCAGAAGCACAGCTCCTTGTACTCCTGAGTTAAATTACAGAGGTCAGTGGAATAAACCCTAGGCCCCCAGTGGCTTCCTGGGACCAGAGTAAGGTCCAGAGCCGGCAAAAGAACTTTTCCATTCTAGCACACTGATAAGGAAGATAAGTTATAAATTCATCAAATGTCCTATCTAAACAGAAAATTAAATCAAACCCCTATAGCAACAATAACAGTACATCTATATTTTTAAACCAAGAGCTTGCGTGTGGTTTCAAAATTTTTTCATTCAGTTATTCATAGCAAAAGAACTCCTCCTAATAATGTTGAGAGAACAGATAAAGGCAAGCAGGAGGCTGTAAGTAATGGATGTCTAGGATAGCTGTCTTAAAAACAAGTACACCTGTGAGGAACAATTGGCAGACTGTTGGGACTTTTATGGATAATTACATTACACAGGCTCTCATAATGTCAGATGTAATATAATAAATAGGCTGCTCACTTTGGTGTTCCCTATAGTCAGCTAGAGCTATCTGGAAGACAAGTCTTCATTTTTCTGGTTTGTGTGAAAATTATGTCTTTTTGTCAGGAGCTCTTTACTTTGCAGAACACTGCACAGCCCAGCAGTTGCTCGTTCCAGCTGTAATTAGATTATATCAAACTGGCAGTGTTGAAACACTGGTCCCTGCATTGTCTCACTCAGCTCTAACTCCTGAGCTCCTCCAAAGCACTAGACTTGCCACAGTGATGCCTGCTGAGGCCAGATGATGGTGATGGGAGGCAGGTGAGAATGGACCCTAGCCTTGGAGGTGTTAAATTCACCTGTCATTGCCTCATACTGAGGCTGCCCTCTGTAGCTGGAGGTACTCTGCATCTTGTAGAGGGTACTCAGGATGTGGTAAGGCAGACTATCTTAACCTATAGAAGTATCTAACCTATAGGTTTCCTATAGAACCAATGAATATATTTTTTTTTTATTTTTAAAGCAGCATAGGTATTTTGGTTGAAAAAAAAGCCCATTGGAAAATACTTAGGCTGTGTATTTGCATTTTGTCCTGCCCTCTGCATAGTCAGACCATCAGGTCTTTCAGGAAAGCACCACAGGAAAAGAAGTGGTGGCTTTTGAGCTGCTGTGAGCTAAGAATTTTGTTGGAGAGGCAAATCTCAGGCCTATACTTCTCACCTTATCCTCACTTGCATGCCCCAGTGGTGGGCACCCATGATAAAAAGGTGTAGCTAGTCAGCCCTGCGCTCAGTGGGGTTCTCCTTCTCATNCAGAATTTGGGAGCAGAGGCTGGGGAAGGTTTCTTCTACAGCACCACCTGCATAGTATTTTTCTCCAACACAGTCAAAATAGTCATGCTGCTATGAGGTGGAGGATCAGCTCTTTCCTCAAGTGTCTCTGTCTCTTTGAAATGACGGTGCTGAGTCTGATGAATTAACAATAAGCTGAACACTTAAGCATGAAATACTTATCTGCATTTATGGATACAGCTTGAAGCAAGTGGAATTTTTCAAGCAGTAGGGTGAGGAGAATTCTGGTGAAGTTTTATTTGTTGCATTTTGGTGGGTTTTTTTCCTTGTGTGTTGTTTATCTGCCCTCCCATCCCAACTAGACCTACAAGCCAAGTGATAATGAATGGGGTAGGTTTGCAAAAGGAGGAAGCTCCTAGTTTGCCTGATATTTACCAGGAACAGAATCTTCCTCTAGGCATTTCTGGTAGTCAGCTGAGGAAGATAGAAAAATAAATGTAGCCATCTTTCTGAGTCTGCTTGAGGAGCCAATCTTTTTCTGTTGTAATGACATGTGCATTTAATAAAGATATAGAGTTTTCTGAAGAGAGTAAATCCACACCCTTATCTTCAAGACATTTAGAATGAAGATTTCATTTAATTGTGGCTCACTGCTGAGCACAATTTACCAAAATGGCAGTAAACTGCTATTGAACTGTAACATCTAAAGATGTCTAAGTGCTTGGATAATTTGTGGTTTATTACTATCTTCTAAAGGAGGAAAAAAAATAGCTAAAAATAGGAAGGAAAGGTAGCAGCAAGGCCTTCAAAGCAGAGAAAGAAGTGGTCATATACTCAGGGGCTCTAATACAAGCATCACTCCCAAAAGTGGTACACCTTGACCACCTTAACATTGTTCACAGAGCTGTAGTAACACAAAAACTATTACAAATAAATAAAATGATGGGCTTGTATCCCAGAGACATGCAATCTAGCACTACTGGTGCTTTTGTAAATTTGTCAGCTCTTTAAGAAATTTCCCATAAGTAAGTTATGGATTTAGCTTTTCTTAATTGGGTTTCACAGACCCCTTTAAAATAGTGTGTGACACCCTCCCTCCCCACCTGTTCCACAGCCAGAGGTGAAAAACAACAGCTGCAGCTGCACAGGATTTGTGTCCACACCTGAATCCTTTTATTGTCCCTTAGTGCAATTCCAAGGGTCTGTATTCTGTGCTGGTGGCCCTGGGAGCTCCCTTTGATCCCTGCCCATTAGCAGAAGATCCCTGGGGAATCGGACCAACACCACTAACATGCCTGTGATGATTATTTGGCTGCAATAACTGAGCCCTATGGGACTGACAGAATCACTCTCATTGTCCTAGGTGTCCCCACTGGAACATTTGGTTCAAAATGACTCAGAAAAGATGTAAGTCGATGGAACTGAGATGGTTTTGTTCAAGTATAAAATGCAGAAGAGGCACTCCACGCCTAGGTGTAGCACAATGGGCCTCGGCATTGAGATGCAATGACAAGGAGACGTGGCATTCAAGTGACCAGAAAGCCTTGGCCTCCTCAGTAACAGAAGTGTTTCAAGTGGTACCTCCAAGATGAGAGTGAAAGGAGATCCAAACAGGTAACCAGGAGAGGAGTTCAGGAACAGCACAGGAAAGGTGTGAGAAACCAAAAGGAATATGCTGGGAAGTAATAAGAATCCTGAGTTTTATCTAGGCTTTTCCTTTTTATAGCAACCTTGCTGGTTTGAGTTTGGTTTGGGGTTTTTTTGGTTTGTCTGGTGTGGGGTTATTTTGTTGTGGGTTTGGGTGGGTTTTTGTTGATTTTTTGGTTTGGTTTTGGTTGGTTTGTGGTGGGTTTTTTTGTGTACAGTATAATCTAGACATCATGATGCAAGCTTTGAGCTTTGTAACCACTGGGCATGGAAAGCATTAGTCACAGCTGTGGCAGATTTTGTTAGATTAAGCATTAGGCTCCTCTTCCTTGGAGCTGGGTGATTCCTGGCAGTCACCACTCTGCAGGGATGAAGCACTGGGACTAGAGATTTGGTAGACTGCAGTGTTATGACATTACTGATGAGCCACCTGCTTAGAGTGACTAAGTAAATTGCCACCTGGGTAACATTTATCAAGGGTATTATGTTGAAGCACAATTCCAGGACTGTAGACCTTCCCTTTTTCTTATTAATAGAAAGTGTAATCTACTTACAAATAAGTAAAGTTCATAGCTATTATTAGGTTCAGATACTTTCAGTGTGAATATTGCACACTGTAAGTTATCTTGCATTCATGTAGATTACATTGACTAGAAAATACTAATTCTCTCCCCAAGATAACAAATATATATGTAAAATATTCTAATCTAGTGATGCTAGTGTGTCTGGGGAGGGTTATTGCAATATGAAATTTAGACGAATCACAGGAGTTCGATGTTGGATGAGCTTTCTAGGTAGTGATGTCTTCAGCTGTATACCCAGGTAGGTGAATGGAACACTGCAGAAATGAGGAACTTGCTCTCTCATGAGAACCCATCTTTCAACCACCATCCAAAGGCAGGACTGTTTACTTTCCTCTGGATTTGCCAGCAGGATCAAGGAAACACAATAACTTCTTTCTTTTTTCCCCCTTTCCTTTAGAATTTCATTTAATATATTTGTTTTGCTGTACATATTGAGTTGTTCATCTCTGCCACTTCTATTAGCGAGGAATGAATAAGTAAAGTCAAATGAGCTGAATGGGTTGTCTGAAGAACAGTGTGAAATTTACTTGAAACATCATTCAGCAGTTGTTTCTTTCAACAAAGAAAATGGGGGAAAGTCAGTTGCATATTTATAGAGGTGGTGTCAGCAGCTTTCAGGTCGGTCTGCGGCTCCTCTGCTGTTCTGCACACATGCAAGTGGGAGAGCTTGCAATTTTTGCCAGGCGGCTGTGTAGCCATCCATTAAGCTGAGGCTGTGCCAGCCCCAGGAAGATTGCTCTCTCTAGAGCTCAGGGGAAAGATTTACAAATGCATTTTCTTAATTTAATGTGCTACTGTCTAAAATGAGTTTTTCACTTAATTTACCCCTGGGGCTGAGAGTTCAGAGCTCACGCCCACTGGCCACGTTGCAAAGTAGAATAATTCCCAGCCAAACTGCTGGGACAATGAGGAGAAATAATTCTCCTCTGTTTCTTTGTGTGCAACTCGCTATATTTCTACTGGAGATGAAAAGTGCTGGGCTGGAACCCTTGGAGAATAAAATCCTTCACCAGTTTGTGGTAGTTCAGTGCAAGATTCCATGCCGGATTCACCAATGAGCTGCATTTCTGGCCAGAAGGGACTACCCCAGAGGTGCCAGAGTAATTCCATCACCTGCGGCTTACTCAGTCCTTAGCTGCCTCGAAACTCCCAGAGTTGCTAATTAATGTAATTTCTGGTTATATTTTTCATTATGTAGACAGCAGCTCCCCAGGACTGCACTGAACCCATCGGGCGTTTCACACAGACTCCAAACATCTGTCAAATGGTGACAGTGTTCAGTCACTGCTGAACTTGACCAGATCTGAGACAACAACCATGAGAGCTAAGGCCCAGTATGGATTTGCAGCTCTGATGCACAGGAAACAAAAATACTGAGAGCAATAGAAGAAAGCTGCTTTTAGCTAATAATGAAAGGCGAGTGCTATGAAAAATGTTCGTAAACATTGATTCCATTTCTAAATGCTTGCTTAGTTAAAAAAATATAATTGTTCCCCATTCTTATTTGGTGTTTGCAAGTGCTTCAGTGTTCTGATATTGGCCTTGTATCAAAAGACACAGGTATTTGAATTTTTGTATCAGCAAAATAGTAAAGAACAAGGGCTGAAATCTTGGCCTGTTGAGGTCAATGGAGTTTTGCCATTGGTGTTCAATTGAGGCAATTTTCTTCCCCAGGCACATTGCGAGTCAAGAATAAGGTATTAATCCTTTGATTTATTTTTTTTTCAGTTGTCTGCTGTTCAGAAAATGTACTTGTCAATCTGAGCCTTTAAGCAAAAGGAAGCAGTTTATGAGCAACTGAAGCATGTTCCTCAAGATTTACAAAAAGAATAAACTAGCAAAACTAGCAAAACCAGTATTTATCCATGAATAATTTTGGCCACAAAAAAGATGAAGAGGAAACCAGAACCCTCATTATTTAAAGGATGTATTGGAAATCTCCACAAATTTTTTTAAATCCTAGAACAAAACTTGCTTTAACAGCAATAATGTTTGCTGGGTTATTTATATGTTATTTATGAAATAGCTGACTCCATACAGCAGACATACATAAAAGAAATAAAAATAACTTTTTAGTTCTATACCTTTTATGCTTTATATTACTTTTTGCCTTGAATCATCAGTCTATCCTCCAAACTTTTTTTGATGTCTTTAATAGTGGAGAACTAAAACATGGTGTTGTGGTTTAACCCCAGCCAGCAACCAAGTACCATGCAAACACTTGCTCATGTCCTCCATGGTGGGATGCAGGAGAGAATTGAAATAATAAAAGTGAGAAAACTTGTGGGTTGAGATAAAAACAGTTTAATAAGTAAATGCCACACACACAAGCAAAGCAAAAACAGCGGTGAATTCACTCATTACTTCCCATTGTCAGGCAGGTGTTCAGCCATCTCCAGGAAAGCTGGGCTCCACCAGGCGTAATGGTTACTTGGGAAGATGAAACACCATAACTCTGAATGTCCTCCACTTCCTTCTTCTTTCCCCAGCTTTATATACTGAGCCTGATGTCATAAAGCATGCAATATTCCTTTGGTCAGTTGGAGTCAGCTGTCCCGGCTGTGTTGTCTCCTAACTTCTTGTTGTGCACTCCCAGCCTACTCACTGGTGGGGTGGCGTGAGGAGCAGAAAAGGCCTTAATTGCTTAGCAACAACCAAAACCAACAGTATTCTTATCCCAAATCCAAAACATAGCATTATACCAGCTGATAGCAAGACAGTCAACTCCATGCCAGCCGAAACCACAACACATTTTTCTTGAATATTATGTCCTTCTTTTAAAAGACCAATTTCTTCAATTATGTTGTATCGCATGACTTTTTTTTTCCAGTCTCAGGCTCTTCACAGGTGCCATTTACTTTGAAGAAGCCTCTAATCTTTCCTTCTCTCATTTTTCTGTGTCTCTTAATGTTTTGGCTATACAGAGGGAAATAGTTTTCTTCTTTCACATTTTTCTTGACTGACCCATGAAAATGATGTCTAATTAGAAGCATTAAAAAGAAATCCGTCTGTTATCCTTTCCTTTGAAAATTAGTCTCTTTGTTCTAACAGCTGCCTTTTTGGTTGCAGATCCATGATCTGTTATGTGTGTTTATTTTAAAGACTCAGTTTCCTTCCCTTATTGCTCTGCAATTCCTGAAGTCTGGAGTAGGAGCACAAAGCACAGATGTAGGGCTCTGGCCAAAGATCAGTGATATCATGGCAACTATGACCAGTGTACGTATGTGCACTCAGGCACACATTACCAAAGGAATGGTAACTTATTCTAGGGGCTTGGCCAAGGAAGAAAGCAGAGGGTGCTGGACAATGACAGCAGGAGCCACCAGGGTGTCTAGAAAGGTCTGGGAGTGAAAAGTTTGTGGAAATAATACTTTTTGGTGGTGTTTTGGGGTGTTTTTGTTTTGTGTGGCTTTTTCCCTTTTTTTTTTTTGGGGGGGGAGGTGTTGTTTTTTTCGTTGCATTTTTTGCTGTACGCTCTTAAACACCTATTAACAGTTACACTCCTTCCTCAAGGTGGTCAGTATGAAAAGATTGGTCTTCGGTAAGTCTGTTCACCACCAATAACACCTCAGACTTGTGGTCAAGAACCCAGGCTCAGGATAAACTGCTGTAGAGTGGTGAGTAACCACTTACTCAGCTTATCAGCTGAGTTGCAGCAACTATTCACCCTCGTGCTCTCTGAGAAAGTACAGTGCAGCAGAAACTGGGGTTAGAGGTTTGTTGTGTCATTTTTGTATGTAACCACTGGCGCTTCTCTCACCTGAGTGCCACCAAGTCTCTGCTGCATGTTACTGCTCCCAGGGCAGCACTTACTGTGTTGCTTGTATGAGCGCTCCTCATCCACTCCACTGCGAAGTCAAATGGTTTGCCTTAAACTGCCAGGGGCAGCACTGACTAGAGAAAAACTGCTCATATAACCTGCTCTCACTTTGCAGAGGGACAGACATAGTGAACTTGGGCTGTAATGCAATAATGCTATCTATCTTCAACTGATTTTTAATTACTTCTATGTCCACTGCCAGTGCCTTTGCACTAATTTAGTTGAATCAGTGCAAAACACTACATAAGACATTTATTATTTTTAGGGTAAGCCAAAGGCAAGATTATCTAAAACTACAGTACTACAATGGCTTGCACAGTAAATTTAACTAAAATGTATTTTAAAATTTTGAGTATTGTACATGATGAAAAGTGAGTTGAAGAAGAGAAACAAGGGAAGTAATGGAGATTTTTTTAGATTTGCCATTTTGACTTTGAAGGTACATCTCTGTTGCACCATGCACTATGGTACAGTGCTAACAAAAGTAGTCCTAGGATATTAGAGCCATTGCAGCTAACGAAATGAAATTTTGCCACTGTATTGCCAGAAACAGTGAAGACATCTTTAAATAGCACAGCCAGACACAGATGACAGCACTTCTCAGCCCTCCAGGGGAAATAAGATGCACCATTACCTCTAAATTTCTAAATAGGAGCAAACAGGCAAAGTAGACAATTTCACATCTGACTTAAGTATGTATAAATTCAAGCCATTTTACAATGCACAGATGTTTTTGGGCACCTTAGAATGCTATTATATTTATGAAGATATTTGGCCATTCAAAAGTCTGGTTGGTCTTCTCAGGGCAGTTAACAAACACCTCTTTGGTCCACCACAAAACCTGTATTACTTACAGGAACTATAGGAATACATGTAATATATCTGGATTTGCCGTTTTGAGTCATCTTCAAATCACCACCAGCTGATAGTTCAAAAAGGGTGTTACTAAGTTATATTTATTTAGTCAACTTAATTTTAGTAGAACCCATACATTTCAATGAATCTGCTTTTATTGCAGACAGGCATTTGATACCTGTCTATCTTGAGAATCATCTTTATTATTGGTTTCAAGAAATCCTTTGATATCAGTAGGATTCAAGACCAATAGAGAGCCAACACCTGAAATTCATAGGCACTGACACCGAAGAATCTTGATACCTATTGACAGGCACTGATACCTTTCAAACTCAATAGGCTTCTGTACCTGTTGGTGTTGATTTTTATATTGGTGGACATTGAGACTTATCAATACCAAGAGCTTTGGATATCATTAGGTGTCGATGCCTATAAATTCAGACACCTATTTTTAGGCACAGATACCAATAGCTGTTGATGGATAGATATCAGAAGCCATAGATACCTTCCGATCTCAATAGGTGACTACACCTATTGGTCTCAAGACCGGTTTTGATACCAGTAGACATCAAGACCAATAGATAGAGACACCTTTTGATATCGGTAGGCAATGATGTCTATCAATTTCAAGACCTTTCTGTAAGTATCAGTATCAATACCTAGTAATAGGCGTTGATACCTTTTGATCTCAATATGCTTCTACATCTATCAGTCTCAAGAAATTTCTTGATATCACTAGACAACATGACCTATCAGTAGTGAGACCTTTCAATATCTGTGAGCATCATTGCCTATTCAATTTGGATGCCTATTGACAGACATTGATATCTATAGGTATTAGCCAAGAGCGGTAGGCATGGATAATTTTCTCTCTCAATTGCTGTCTATTCCTATCAGTCTTGAGAGTGACATTGAACTTCTTAGCACCAACATGTATCAACTGTGAGACCTTTTAGTATGACTAGTCATTCATGGCTATCAGATTGCAACACCTAGGGATGGACATCGATGTCTGTTGATAGATATCGGTATCTTTTGAGTGTCTACACCTATTGATCTAGGGATTCCTTTTGATATGATTAAGCATTGAGATCTATAGATAGCAAGACTTTTTGATATTATTAGATATCAATACCTTTCAATCTCAATAGGAATCCAAACACTTTGGTCTCAAGAAACTTTTTAATACCAGTAGGAATCAAGACCTGTAGATAGTGAGCTCTTTTAATGTAGACAGGCTTGGAGGCCTTTTGCTTTCAACACCTATCTATAGGTGCTTATATCAATAGTTCATTAGCACATCAATGGCTGTCAATAGGCATTAATACCTTCTCGTCTCAATAGACATTTATTTCCTTTGGTCTTGAGAAATTTTTTGATATCAGTATGAATGAAGACCTAGAGATAGCAAGATGTTTCAATATTGGTAGGCTTCAATCCCTATCAATTGCTGACTTCGTATTAGTTAAAGGACAATACGTTTTCTACAAAATTTTAATGATCATCTTGTTATGTACTAAAAGTTAAAATTAATACTGCATATACACTCGCCATCTAAATATGGCTGCAAATCAGTATTTCCCTAAAACTTCAGGGCTTAATAAGAAATTATGTGAAATAATGAAAGTTATTCTTAGAATAAGGAAATTATAGAATATACTCTAGTTAATGACTGGTTTTTCATGAAAAGTTATTATCTAAGTGCACATGAATTTCCTGATAAGTATCAGTATAATTGTAAAAGATTAAATCATATAACACGTAAGAGTAATTGTAATGTAATTAACCACTGATCACTGTTCCTTTTCCTCTGTTATGCATGTGTATAGGTAGACAGAACAATTAACAAGTTATAAAACAGTTCACATTGATTTGTACAGCTCTGGTTCAAAGCAGAGCAAAATCCCAGATGGGCAGCAAAATTAAAATTGCACTGTGGCAAAAAAAAAAAAAAAAATTACTTTGTTCCATTTCTTTGCCCTACTTTTTCTGAAAGCCTGTAAATTAGCTGCTACTTAGGCTTCTAATACAGAGCAAAGCATTTTGTTATCCCCTTAGCAGTGTTACTCATCTCTGCTGTAGAAAATATCAATGTTAGTGTACTTCCACTAAAAAGCACTCAAGTATTTTTTTTTTAAAAGAAACAATTAGCTTTGATCTAAAATCCAGCACTTATATATACAAGAAATATAACTTCAAGCTTACTAATGCATTTTCTGTGTCCCTTTTATTTGTATTGAAATAAAGTCACTTCATAGTAAATGCACTTACTAGTTTCTCTTGTAGCTGTGTTCTTTCAAGGAGGACCTTCATTTCTTGCTATTTTTGTCATGTTTGTTAAGGTTTGCATTTACTGGCCTCCACTGACAATGTTTCAGTGAAATAATACTGAAATAGCACAACATAGCACTGTCTGTGGATCACTGACTTCAACTCACTCGTTCTGTAGGCAGTGATTTTGTTCTTTCATACATCATTACAACTTGTTATTAAGATGCTGAAAAAAACTAGAAAGTCTCCAACACCTAGATACACAAGAGGGTGAGAGAATTAGGTTGGATCCTGAAAAGATGGGCGTATCCACAACTGGCAGGGCTTTGAAAGGGCTCAGCTCCCTCAGGCACCAGTTAGCTCACAACCTACCTGTTGCAATACAAATAATTCATTTAAACAACTGGTTTGGTTTCAGATAAATACTGATTTTTGGAGGTGCTTAATTTATTTTCTTTTTTTTTTTAGTTCAAGCTCTTTTTTTTTTAATTGCAAAACCCCCTGTGATTGAAGAGAGAGGGCTGAAATCATCTCTTACTCTGAGAGTCCTAAATCTTGAGCTGGGTTTGTACTTGGGTAGATTTTCTTCACCGTTTATTTTTATTTCACTCTATGTATCCTTTTAATTAAATTGGGTACTTGCTAGAGCTGCTCAGCTTGAAGGTTTTGACCCCTAATATGTTACAGAAAATGTAACTTTTGCCTTATTGTCTCCTCAGCGAGTCTGAGTGCTGACTGGGAGAGATCATGTGCAGGGACCCCAGTTTATGGACTGTAAAGGCATGATTTGCTCCCGGGTCTTGGCTGCGGTGGCTGACCAGAGTCACACCAGCAGACAGCGATGCACTGCATCCACACAGGCTGTACAGAGATTTCCAGGGTGCTTCCATGAATGTGGCCAGTCATCAGATGTCAGCCTTGACTCACCGTGAGTTCATCAGTTCAGATCAGGACGAGGTCTGTATCCATCTATTATGCTCTCACAAAACCGCTTCCTCAGGATCCCGTTTATGTCGGGACACCATGGAGAGAATGTGTGGGCAAGTAGTGTCAATGTTTCCAGAAAAAGGACTTGCTCTCTGTGGTTACAAGATCATCAGGCCTGCTCTCTGCAAGCTCAGTTAACAGAACTGCCTACACACTTAAATCAAGTGTGGTTTGGGGGTTCTCCCTGCCCCCTGTTACCTCCCACCCCCCGCGACTGCTGTGTGTGAATTGCACATCATCCTTATTCACAGTCAGTACAAACAGTATTGGGCACTTGTACATCACTTTGAATCCTGAGTGGCCCACTCCAATGCGGATGTGACCTAATCCTCTGAGCCATCCCATATTACTCATTTTATCACTCGTTAATTTTGACTCACTATCTGAATGCTCCAAGAGCATGTGTAGTCAGGCTGTATGCATATTCTTTATTTTATTTGAATGACTAAAACATTATCTATTCTTTCTCTCTGGATACATTACAAGACAAAGCGTAAACAAATCATAGGTGATAAATTGAGTACAGGATCTGAATGCCTTCTGCAAGGTTTTCTCACTAGGTCAAGAATGCCTCTCCATTTCATTTGCCCAACGCATTTACAGTGGTTATATGTTTATTTGTTAGAAGCCGTGGCAAGGTCTGTACAGCAGAAAGCTATACAGAGTCCAGCCCTTTTGGATGAAGGAGAAACTGTTGGCTTCAATGGCCTGTTACTGAATGTGCGTGTCTAGCAAGTCTCTTCAATTTTAAAGAAGGTCATTACTAATGCAGATCCCTCAGCTGATCTTTCTCTGCCTTGCTTGCCATTTCAGAGTAAGACACATATATGTAATAAAGAGCATGTTATGAGAAGCCAGTCTCCAGCTGACAGAAACATGGGTGGCTGTAGTATGGTCAGCATCAGAAAGCCAAGTCCAAGTCCTTCTGATCAGACATGTATGCAGACACTACTCAGTCTGACCTGCTTTCTTTGGGTAGTTGTACAAACTCATCCAGATGAATACATGGTAAGTCTAACACTGCCCATGGGCACGAACTTCCTAATCAGATAAGTTACCCCTGCCTTCTGGAGGTGTCACAGGTCACTCACATCCCACTTCCCTTGGCATATGAGGGTGTGATGGCTTTGAGCTCAGCAGGACACAATCCTCAAGGATGAGGAGCGATTCTTCGAGTTCATCCTCTTGGATCTCCCAGCAAGAAAGGCAGTGGGCTGTGATTCCCTTTCCTCTAGCCTTTGCAAGGGAGCCAAGGACTCATGCAGGACTAATACTGAAGAATCCACGTGGTTGTGGATGTATGACCTTTGCTTTTTGCTCCAATGAGATATCTGCTGAGTCCTAATGTGCCAGGTATCACCTGTAAATTATAGTTAGTGCACTGATACTCCAGAGAAGCAGTAACTGTCTTCTGTCAAGCTTGGGAAGCAGCAGGTACTAGGTGCCATACAAAACACCTCAGGAAACAAAGTCCTTGCAACAACTATCTCATTCAGTGAGGACAAGTGATGTTATGCTTGCAGCTGAAAGCTACAGCAGCGGTTTCCAGCTTTTAGTGCTTCAAAATTTTTATTGCTAGTTAAATAAAAGCAAACCGAAGTTTTCATCTAAATGAAGCCTGTAATTTTGTGGGACCCAGTGGCTACATTTTTCACATGGTTGTAGGAAGAGAATGAAATCTCTGGACAGTACTTATTATCCATTCTCCTAGGCATTCATTCCATATTCTGATAAAGATCAGCCTTGGGCTTTCTGGTTATTGATCTCAGCCAAAAGGCAGATCTCAGCTCCAGCAAGTGTTTCTGCTAATATATTTTCCTTCCAACATTAATACTCTTTCTAATTTCAACCTCGAGAAGTGGCAATAAATTGCAGTCTGTGGCTCTAGCTTGTAAAAGCAGAGTGGACCATATGAATATGTGTTGGACAGCTTGTCACAGTCTGCTGCAAAATCCAATTAATTCTGAGGTTATTATGCCTTCCTTCACTACAGCTATTCTTAATGGGGGGGAAGGGGGGGCATAAGGCTGAATGTCCACCACAGTGTTAGAAAAACACTGAATCTCAATTAATTAGCTGAGATACCATCAAACTTGCCTATAGTATCTGCTAAAATGCATGGGGAGTTTGAGATTGCTATCTAAAGTTACAGGCAGAAAATGGTTGGTATTCCTCCATAAGTCAATGAAAGTCAGCTTTAACTACAATTGTGTATTTTAAGTGCCTTGACTGGGCCAAGCACTGGCTTCCTCATTGGGTGGGACTGTTAAAGACTCCTGTTTCTTCCGGTGGGCTGTTTCCCCACAGGCAGGGTGCCCTACCCAGATTAACTGTTTGTGATGCTGGTCTTGCAGGTCTGTCTGGGAAGGCAGCACAACTGGGAGAGCTGGCCCGACCTCCTCACACAACCCTGCAAGGAGAAAAGGGTCTGCACCCTGCAAAGGGAAAGTGCAGCCTTGCACCCGAGGTAGGGCAGAGACTATGCTGGACGGAGGTCAGGATACCAAATCAAGATATTATTGTTGGTTTTCTCCTGGCGCAGTGCACCCATGTGATCCCTTCCTTGGGGTCCTGTCCAGATACGTGGGGTTTTACCCCATCTCAAGCCTTAAGCAAATCTATTGAGAGCCCATGAAGATGGGATAGAAAAGGAAAGAGCACCGGTCCCGCTGCTCAGTGAGTCTGATGCAAGAAAATTACAAGATCTGTTTCTAACATACAGCTTTCTGAATTACTTCTTAAAAATCTGGAAGAATGTGTAGTACTTCCTACAGACAGATTTAAGGAGCAAATCACACCTTCCCGGCATAAATAGTTTATTATGGGCACCGGTATTATAAAATCTCAGTTAATTACTGTGAATTATTTGTTTATTGCTGCTTCTTGGAATTTATGGGACAAAGACCAAGTCTAAACAATTCTTTTTGATCTTTTAATGGATTTTGTAAAGGCAAGGGTAAGAAAATCTCATCTGTATTTCTACATATTTGAACATTATTGGAGTGGAGTTCTTCTTAAGCTGTTGATATAGAAAAAAAGGAAACTTCATTTCCATAAGCTACTGGCCAAATATCAAACCTAGCATTAAATGTAGTTACACAACTCTGTGAATGATAATAACCCTTTGTTTCATTATAAAGCTGAAATTAGTTTTTCTAGAGGATACTAAGAGAAATGTTTTGGAAGCAGTTAGTGTTAAATAAATGGTCGGGCTCTTGGGTGACATTAGCTAATCAGATATAAACGAGGGCTTGAAAAATAGGATAAAAACAACTTAATTTGTAAACTGAATATAAGTCAAATGGCTTTTGCTTGCCCTTTATATTTTGGAGGAGTTTTCTCAGAAACAAGCTAGCTAGATGAAGAAAGAAGACAAAGACATTTGTCTGGATCTATTCATATTCACCTGAATCTGTACACGCCATATTCAATTTTTATTTTTATTGTGCAGTTCAAGTTCACAACATTGAAGCAATTGAAAGGCTGGAGCTAGCTTCTGGCCATGGGCTACCAAGTTAGCGCAGGGCCATGCAGACAACCTTGAATTAAGCACCTCACAATTGAAGGGTCAAGACGAGACCAGGCCTGGACAACTTCTGGTGTGGAAGAGAAGAGGCAATGGGCACAAACAGAAACACAGGAGGCTCTGTCTGAACATCAGAAAACACTCTTTTTATTGTGAGGGTGGCTAAGCACTGCAATAGGTTGACCGAGGAGGTTACGGAGTCTTCGTCCTTGGAGATACTCAAAAGCCATCTGGACACAGTCCTGGGCAACGGCTCTAGGTAGTCCTGCTTGAGCAAGGGGTTGGACCACATGACCTCCTGAGGTCTTCTCCAACCTCATAAGTCTGATTCTTTGAAGACTGGCAAGGACTCAGGGAAAGAGCCTGCCTCAGTTGCTGCTACCTTGGAGCTAGAGGTATAAAATGCTGTAGCTTGGCAGGGTGACTCTGTTGAAAGACACTGCTGTTTCTGCAACCCAGAACATAGTCCAGCCTCTTCCTCAGCAGGAGAAGCCAGCCTGGCTATAGATGGCTCTGACATAGAAGCCATTGGGAGAGACAAAATCTGTTGGTGTAGGCAAAATCACAGCACTCTGCCACCCTAGATAGCTGCCTACCCTGTCCACAGCTCAAGACAGTCCAGTCTACAGCTCATTCAGATTATGTTCTTATGCATCCAAATGCTGTTTCTTCTTGACTATGTGCCTTTTCACAACCCCCAGTTGCAAGGGGTTTTTTGTAATTTCAGAGCGTACTGCCTTAAAGATCTTTGAAATCCATTACTTGATAATGTTTTTTTAACAGAAGCATACCTAGAAAAATTATGAGGAGTGGCACTTTTTTAACACTAGAGTAACTAGAGTGAATGCTTATCTTGACAAGGTTCAAAGGGTTACTAAAGCTTTTCTATAACCTGTAATTGGGTATCGTATTTTCCACAAACTCATTATACTGTATCTGTGAAAAATGATTTTGCAGCAGATAACATGAGCGCCCTTCATGCTGACTCCATGCATAATACAATGACCCCAGTCACAGTACAAGGTGCTGCAACCAACTGAATTTTTTCCTAGCAATTTGTGGCAAGCTGAGTTCAGATTTGTTGTGCAATGCAAGGAATTGGTAAGTGATCATTGGGCCTCAAATGCTCATTAATGTCCACATTTGAGAAGTTTTTCCACATAAGTATTTACAATTCTAAGGACAAAAAAGACTATAATCTATGGAGTGCTGCCAAATTGCTCAGTAGGCTGTTAGTGATTGAGTGACTTCTCCAGCCTTACCTCTTTATCACTTAGACCCTGTGCAGCTCTGAAGCCAGCCCTGCTTAGGATGGATTCCCAACAGTTAGTCCTGTCAGTTCATGATAACCATGATAAGAAATATCCTTAAGCTGGCTGCATCCAGAAACTTCATGGGCTGTAGGCAGCATCTGACCTATGCACTTAATCAGCTTGGGACCTTCAACACAGGCATCTGCTTAAGGGATGTTTCCACATTGGTCTCAGCATGTCTCTCATGCAGCAAAAGGATGTGAGTGCATCTCAGTAACAGGAAAAGAGCTAAACAAATCTTGCCCTGTGCTCTGGTTTCTGAGTTTACTCATGTCTCTTAAGATTGCTCACGCAGATACCTGCAGTTTCACAGTGATCTCCCATATTCATGGAGTTAAACTTTATACATCCCAGTCTTAGATATTGTAGACACTGAATACTTAGCTGGGTTCAAAGAGAGACTGGTAAATTAATAGGGTCTCTGAATTCATACAAACCACAGACACATCAGGAAGTCCATGTGATATATATATATATGCTGGTGATGGGTGAAAAAGTAACTGAGGAAGAAGATTTAGATATGAATGTCCTACACTTCTGCTCTTCCCTAAACATCTGCTGTTGGCTGTGTCAGAGTGGTGGCTTAGCTGGCTCTTTGGTCCAACCCAGGGTATCTTTGTTTGTGCTAAAGAGCTTTGTTTATTCAAGGGAAAGACCGTTCCTTACTCACGCACTCTGAACCATTCCCCGGTGAATACCTGGTGCCTGTATGAGATGACGGAAGTTTGAAAGTGTGCCTCTACTGCAGGAGCCTTGGAGAGTGAAGAGACATCATAGCAGAGGAACAGACCTGCTCAGTTTGGCCTGGCAGTCTGATAAAGGTCTGCAGAGAATGATTTATCATGGATTTTAAGTGGTGGCATGAGATGTTCCTTCACTTTGTAAGCTGCCTCAGCCTCCCCGCTTTGGACCTGCTGTCAAGGTGCATGAGACGGGGCCTGAGCCCTGGGTCTGTTTCTGTGACTCAGAGCTTCAGGACACCATTCACCAGAGCATCACCCAGGCCAGGGACTGAGATGTGTCTTGTCTCTAGCCAGCATGTCAGCTCCCACACGCAGGTCAGGAACATGTTCCCCCAGTGATGTGAACTGATGGAATTTTAAATAAAAACCTTGTCTCCCTTCTTTAAGGCTAGACAGTAATGAGGCAAGGTTTTCCAGCACTAAAAGTTCATATTTAGACATCTAAATATGGATGTTTGTGACTCAGTCCTTTACAGGAACTATCTGTAAGTAAATTAATTTAATTTTTATAAAAAGTTAACATCCCAAGACAATGAATTTGAAAGATTTAACCAAGATGACTTAGATGACATTATTCTAGGAATAAAATTCAGCTTAATTGTGATTTGTGGGTTTAAACAGAAAGACCTTTAAATCCTGGTTAATCTGATATAAACTTCTATTGCCATTCTCAAGCACTGCAAAATGTCGAGGCAGACTCCAAACATCCCTGATGTAGTTTCAACCATTGCTAGCTCTTTGTTTCCTTAAGTAAGGGTTTATTTTTAAATTTGCTTTCCCTTTGATTGTTTTTTACCCACAGATATCATATTTTCATGCTCTTCTCTGCTATCAAGAAAGTGAAAGAAAAAAAGGCCAAACTCTTATATCAGCAGCTGAGGTTTCTTTTGGGGGGGGAACCAAAAAAAAAAAAAAAAACCCCTAGAGATTTCCATGCTCCTCCTCCAAACTAGAGAATATGGCAAGATCTGTCACAAGCACTGAGAAAGGTAAAATATTAATGGAAATCTGACAGTATGGTTTTCTTCTGAAGCGGAAAACTTCATTTTCTAGCACTAGCATGAGTTCCCCTATGGGGTGTGAGGTTTGCCCTTATACTAAGAAAACTATTGATAAAATAGTCATCACGGTGGAAGGAAGGAAGGAAGGCAGGCAAAATTTGCTGTTTCTGTCAGACATTGAGACCAGAGAAGAGATGTGACCAGAGGACAAAGCAGTTCCTGGTCTTGACAGGCCACAAATACCATAGGAGGAGAGGAAGAAAGGTGAAAGCAGCTCTTCTGGAAACAGCTATGATCAGTCTGCAGGAGGCTGCAGCATGAGACGTAGAGACTTTTTCTTCACTTTCTTTTCCCCTGGATGCATCAAGCTACCCAGTCACCTAGAGAGCAAGGTAACGTGTCACTCCAATAAGCTCTGAGCTGTGTTATTGGAAGCACTCTGTGCTCTATAACCATTCTTATTTAGTTAGTTTATTTAGTTACCCATACAGTAATGCACTTGCAGAGTATTTAAACACATGACGGTGCAGCCTCAGCTCTCATGCCACCTTTGTGTTGGTTGGAAAATAAGAACAATGAGTAATTTTAACATAGTTAAAGGGATGAAGAGGATGAAGGTGTCTCTTTTTGTGGCCTGCTGGAGGCAGCCCTGCCACAACCTTGACTCTGCAGGGGAGAGGATGGCCTGATTTCAGCACAGAGAGTGGGTGGTTTCTCCGCTGAGATTGCGGCTGTGGCTGGTCCAGCAATTAATGTCACTAAGGTCACCAAGCAGGCATGAGGTGGTAACGACTTTCAGTTGCCACTGACCTGCCTGGATCCTAGCCAGAGACCTAGAAATTGGAAGTTTTGCAGGCTGCTACCAGTCCCCTTAGCTACCTTTTACTTAACATATTTCAAGCTATGGAACAAGAGAAGAGGTAAAAAAATCAAAGGCAAGCAGATGTTGCAGGGATGATAAAGAAAGAGGCAAGAGCAATGGGAAATTGGGTTGGCAGGCAAATGATGTGGAGAGATACTGACCTAGAAAGGAGTAGTTTCTGATGTCTGTCTGTCACTGGTTATCGGTTATGCACCCATCCCATATGGTTTTAATATCGGAAGACCATGCACAGTGTCTGGTTCTCAAATACAGAGGATTTTTTTCTGCAGCTGATTCCCTAATTTGCAAAGCTAAAGACATTTTTTGTTGGCAATTAGTAGTGCTGTGGTGAGTCACTCCTCTACTGGTGGTTCACTCCCTCCCTCTCTCCCATAAATGCTTCTAAGAATAGCTGCTATAGAAATATCTTTCATCTTGGGGAATAGACCAAAATAGCAAACTCTATCCCTAAAAGTTAGGGTGCCTTAAAAGTCCAAGATAGTGATTAGCAGACTATTAGACTAGAAAGAATAAAAGCCTGAAAGTACCTAACAAATGTGTTCCTTATCAGTTTATTTTTCACTATGAGTTACGCTTAAAAGCTACAACAAAATTTCAATACATTCATGTTTCCATATTGGAGAAGGACGTGGATTTCTTTAAGATCCTTTAACATATTGCTAAGGTCAGATGTTGAAATCATTTTGCTTGTAAGCACATTATCATTCTGTCACAAGGAAGAAAAGATCTGAGTGACATTATGTCCTGATCCCACTGTTTTTGGGTTGTTTTTTTTTTTTGAAAAGCAGTACATGGGCCAGAATGAGGAGCAGAAGCTGTGCCTGTGACAGTAGGCACATGTTGCTTCTGTGGTGCTGAATTTTGCAGTCAGCTTTGGTGCTGTAATAACTCAAGTCAACTTCAAACAATGACACCAGCAGAACTGGCAGGCAAATCTTGCCTGAAGATCGCAATACACAAGTCCCTTGTAATTTTTTTTTTTAAATTTTTTTTTTCTTTTACTATACTAGCAATAACAGGAGGACAGAAAGTGTGCTTCATGCAATAGAAAACGTAGCGTCTAATTGACTGAGCTTGTAGACTCAGCCCATGTGGACTGATGTAGTTTTGTGTGGTCCTGTGCATCTCAGTGGGCTTGCCAGTCTCTCCAGATTCTGTGCTTTACATAACAGGGATGACTGGCCACTGTGATGTTTGGCAACTGGTTAAACTCCAGAAATTTAGAAACAATAACTTCTTAGGTGGCACTTTTGTTAGTTTGCTTATTCCCTTTAGCAGGTTTGAAAGTAGCTAATATGCTGGGTTTCTTTATTTAGCTAACCAAGAACTTCAGAGATCTCTACTCTTCCTCCAGACTTTCACAACTAAAAGGCCCAGGTTATACCCTCACATGCACTGAGATCTCGGTTCTGCTGCATGCGAGTTCAACTCTGCCTTCTTTTGCAAGAAGAAATAGTCCCATCCTTTTCTTAAAGCAAGTAAGCTGCATAGATTATAAAAAAGTATCTATTAGAGTCAAAGTAGTTGATGCCAGAAGAGCCTCTTAGACCAGAAGAGGTAGAGAAGGGACAAATGAACAAACGTGAGTAAACACATTGAAGAACATGGGCTGTTCCATGCCATTTTCCCTGACACCTATGCTATATACAAGCTGTATGTCATGTTCCCAGGAGTTTGTGGGAATGCTTCAACCAGGGAAAAAAAAAGCCACAGCAGAGAAACATGTACTTGCAGGCTATTTTGCTGTCTTAGTTTCTTCCCTGAACATACTCTGTCCCACCTAGGACAGCCAAGTGTGGAAGCAGCACTAGTTGTCACCAATCGCTTGGTTCACTATCCCGTGGTTTTCTGTCCCCTCAGGCGTGCTTCAGACACAGACTGGCACCATCCTGGGCAATCTGAGAGCTGAGTTTAATTTCTAACATCATGATTTATCCCTTGTAGTACTGGACAGTGTTACAGACTGACAAGCCTGAAGTTTGCACCTTGTAGGGCCTTTTGAAGGCAGGCTTAATGGTTTCTATGCTCCCTCAGCTCAGCAGCCCCATTCACTGGGTTATACGCTCATCCAGGCTAGCTGATGTGAATCATCAGCCAGTTTGGTGCTTTGCCTCTTGTTTCCTAAATCACAGTGCTTGCTGCTGTGACAAATTCTGATACTGTGACTTCTCACAGACCAAACATGATGCTGTCCTGGCAGCTTCCTCAGTGCAATTTCGTGATATGGGAATGGATGTAAATTTGGTAAGGATGGACTAGTAGGGCTGCAGCTAGTAGGCAGTGATTCCCCCCAGAAAAGTGAAGAACTGGTCATAGCAAGGGAAGACAAGGGCAGAAGATGTGCTGTGATGCTGAGGAAAACCATGGCAGAATGAATAGCTTTTGTTCGAGGTGCGGATAGCATCGATCCCAACCAGGGTATATTGGGTTACAGCTAGGAAGCAAAGAGAAGTGCAGTCAAGGTCATTCATGCCATCACATTTTGTATACGGGCTGTATAAAGTAGAGTTGATAGGACCCTTAAGTGCTGTGTCACTGCTACTATTTCTTCACAGTTCTACATTTGAAAACTGGAAATTAAGACCTGTCTCTGTATTATCCCTGAGGTCAGCACTGACATATTTGTTCTCTTTTAATTAGTCACAGCCAGCTCCAGGTTGGGTCAGGGGATGCTGGAAGTGGGAATCTCAGAGTGAGCATTTAAACCTTCTCTTACTGCATGGGGACAAACATAAGGATATCTCTGACTCTTTGAGCTCCGACACCGCGTGGGCTCTCCTAAGCATTAATTCCCAGTACAGCATTTGCTACAAAGGGATATGCACACCATTAACTCTCAAAGACAGAATGGCAGTCTGGAAGTGACAGCAGTACATGTGTGTACATTTATTTTTGGTTACAGAAAAGAAGGGCCAGGCAGGGCGTAGGTACGCTGCCCCTTCCCATTCCCACTATGTTGGCAGGAGTTTACCCTTGCCACTCCGTCTCAGCACAGTCAGATACAGTTCCACTCACAGGTTTGTACTGAGGCAGGGGTCCTGAGGCTCCTCCCAGTCAATGGCACCCAGACATGCCATGTGGCTATTCCATCTTTCCATGCCTGCAGTAAGTGGAGGAACTAGAGTACCAACAGGCCATCAAAGGGAGCAGCCTTTTAAGTTGGCAGAGCAGGTGTTGAAAAGGTCATTTTACCTACATTATCCCATTCATTATAAGGTCATACCCAATGCTGATGCCATATGTGGGGGCTTCACCCTCCTCTGGTGGAGGGAGAAGGGCAGGGAAGCACAAAAAAGCTTATTTACTGAAATTCTCAGGTGTGGTAGAGAGGGAACCAAGAGGAAATTGCCCTCTGTGCCTTCCTTTGCACAGAGATAAGTTCCAAAAAGAAAAATTAAGCACTACAGTGATTTGCAAGGGTAATTAGAACGTGGCTTTGGTTAATGTCCTCAAATAAACAACTGGAATAGTGATTTTTCTCCAATTGACTGAAGAAGATCATGAACTAATGCAGTTGTCTGAAGAGAAATGGAAAAGATTTCTTCAAGTTTTTAGATAAATATTATTTGACAATGTTTGTGTCCATTTTATGTTTGCTTCCTATGAATATTCTGGCAGAAAAATTTCCTGGCAAGAATGTGCTTGAAAACAGTCAATATTTACTGGTAGCAGATTCGGAATCCCTGAAATTTGCAACAGACACATTCTCAGAGACATAATTATCCAGTAAAGGCACAGAAATACCATGTGACTAACACATGAAGTCCAAACCAGTTTGATTTTGATTTTGATTTTTGAACACCTACACAAAGCTGCTCACAAACAACCTACAGTTTTTGGAAAGTATCCTCAGAGTAAGTTAAAATAAAGAATAAGGTAGGTAACATCATAGACTGTTCAAGGAGATTAATGGACAGGAAAGAAATGGACTACATGCCCAAGTACATTATTTAAATTTTTATTGAGGGAAACTTAGTCATTCAACTGTACTGGCAATTATAAATCTGTGTAGTATTCATGTCCCAATATGGTAAATGTTTCAAAATTATTCTTCCTAGTGTTTACCAGAGAGCTTTGCACTTAAAACAAATTGATGGTATAAATGAATGCTGGAAAAATAAAAATTAACCTCCTGCCACCATTTTAGTGACACTACTTTTTCATGTGTTTCAACAAAAGTAGTGTCACTTTTAAGCTAAACTTGTTCTACAGTTGTGTTGCCGTTAAACTGCCATATCACTATTATTCTACACGGTGCACTGAATACTGCACACTCTCTGCTAAGCGTGCCCTGATCCTAGCAGCTCTCCCACCATGGTCTTTGATTATCGTTCTAATATTTGGACTTGCAACCAGTTGTACTTTTTCCCTTGCTGTGTCCTTGACCCTTGCCGTCATGTATAAACATTACAATGCGTTTTCTCTGACCTTACTTGGCTTTGGAATAGTTCTGTCATTCTATCTCATAACTGACAGCTGATCTCACATCAGTAATGTTTCCTTCTGTATACTGTTGATCATATTAGCCTCTTCTCCCTCTCTCTTCACTCCCTTTCTCTTTCTAATCTTTTTACTGGTTTACTTGTTCTTCCTTTCTAGAGTATAAAAACTAGCCTGTAGGCTGAGTCTTTTACTTCTGTTTCTTATTTTACAACTTTTCTTGTCGAGTTGGGCAGCCTTGACAACTGAAGAAAAGTAACTTCAGGTTGAGGCCAACCACTGAAGAGAGGTTTCCATTCGTAATAATGCATCACGCCATTTGTGCCATAGAAGCTCTTTGGGATCCTCTGCAATATGGCTTCTGACGGAGTATGCAAAACAAGCAAGACATGAGAATCAAGATTTTGAAAAGCAGGCAACTTGCATCCAAGCAAAGTAATTGAAGCTGCCAATTTCAATAAATATATAAAGATTTGAAAAAAAAATGTTAGCTATATCTTCACATACCCGCATTCAATAAATGCAGACACCCACACACTTTATCATATATACTGCATACTACTTTTCCACCAAATAGCCTGGAATTTAATATACTAAGTGAGTTGATAGTTTATTTTAGGCTATATACATGCATATAGGAGGCTAGCTATTGAAACACTGCTCTTATCCAGCCACTCTCTAAATGCACTGATTAGCTGTGTACAATGCAGAGAGCAACAGCATTGAACACTATGAATTTGAGGAAGTGGCCTACCTCATGGCAAAAATTGTGGGAGTGAGCTAATACAGCTCTGAGATGAATAGCACAAGTGTGATGATGTGACTTCTGTTCTGAAAATTATTCTGAGTATTGAAGCTATTTGTGCTTTTCTGCAGGTTAAAAAAAGGACAAAAACTTTAAACAATATGTCAAGTCCAATTCCTGTTTGACTTAGTCTCTAAAAAAAGAAAACCAATCCTTTCTATTTTCAGTTGCACAGGCTATTGCACACTTTATTGTGAATTTACTCCTTCCCCATATTCTTGTGATCTTTTCTGTGTGATTTGGGCTGGGGGTGGAGGAGTAGAGAAATAACCTGCAAAGAAAACTTCAGGTAAGCCAGCCAACGTTGTGCTGCCCCACATAAGTCAATTCTGTGCCCCTTCTGCACAGGAAGAGTTCTTGGAGGGCAGGAAAGGAGCCATTTCTCCTGCTTTTCATAGAATAGAATCACAGCATCATTTAGGTTGGAAAACATGTTTAAGATCATTGAGTCCAACCATTAACTTAACACTGCCAAGTACACCATTAAACCATGTCCCTCAGCACCACGTCTACGTGTCTTCTAAATACCTCCAGGGATGGTGATTCCACCAGTTCCCCGGGCAGCCTGTTCCAATGCTTCATAACCCTTTCAGTGAAGAAATTTTTCCTAATATCCAGTCTAAACCTTCCCTGGTACAACTTGAGGCCATTTTCTCTTGTCCTATTGCTTGTTACTTGAGAGAAGAGACCAACCCCCACCTCACTACAAGTTCCTTTCAGGTAGCTGTAGAGAGCAATAAGGTCTCCCCTCAGCCTCCTTTGCTCCAGGCTAAACAATCCCAGTTCCCTCAGCTGCTCCGTATCAGACTTGTGCTCCAGACCCCTCACCAGCTTTGTTGCCCTTCTCTGGACATGCTCCAGCACCACAATGTCTTTCTTGTAGTGAGGGGTCCAAAAGTGAACACACTATTTGTTATGGGGACTCACCAGTGCTGAATACAGGGGGATGATCACTTCCCTAGTCCTGCTCACCACATTATTCCTGATACAAGCCAGGATGCTGTTGGCCTTCTTGGCCACCTGGGCACACTGCCAGCTCATACTCAGCCAACTGTCAATCAACACCCCCAGGTCCTTTTCCACCAGGCAGCTTTCCAGCCACTCTTCCCCAAGCCTGTAGCGCTGCAGGGGGTTGTTGTGACCCAAGGGCAGGACCCAGCATTTGACCTTGATGAACCTCATTCCATTGGCCTCGGCCCATTGATCCAGCCTGTCCAGATGCCTTTGTAGGGCCATCCTACCCTCAAGCAGATCAACGTGCCTGTCCAGCCTGGTGTCATCTGCAAACTTATTGAGGGTGCACTCGATCCCCTCATCAAAAAAATTGATAAACATATTAAGCAGACCTGACCTCAGTACTGAGCCCTGGGGAACACCAGTTGTAACCAGTCACTAACTGGATTTAACTCCATTCATCAACATTCTTTGGGCCTAGCCATCCAGCCACTTTTTTACCTAGCAAAGAGTACATCTGACCAAGCCACGAGCAACCAGTTTCTCCAGGAGAATGCTGTCGTAAATGGTGTCAAAGGCTTTACCAAAGACCAGGTAAACAACATCCACAGCCTTTCCCTCATCCACCAAGCATGTCACCTTGTCATAGAAGGAGATCATGTTAGTTAAGCAGGACCTGCCTTTTCTCTTCCTCTCCAAAGTGTCTTCTTGCCTTACTTGATTTTGGCCATAAAATTAATTCATTCAGAGCCTGGCCTCCTGCCATATTGCAGGTAGGAAGAAGAGGTCAAATACTTCCTAATTGTCTTCAATTTAGCTCTGGTTCTCTTGTTGGAAAGCTTTTATTTCCACAGCTAATGTTACGGTTGGCTCACTTCTGCCCTGCATGCTAGTCCAAGGCTTCCACATGCCACTGGGCATACCAGGCTTGATCCTGTGCCATTGAAGTCAGCAGGCATTTTGCCATCAAATGTACTAGAAGCAGGAGGCAATCCATAATTAGTCAACTCTGATTGCTGGATGCCACTTGCTCTGTAACGGCCACTGAATTATTATTCTTTACTAATCTCTATCTGACTAAACACTCTTGGCTGGTGTATTCACGAGCACTCCCCCCTTCCCAGAGAGGTTATTCAAATGACAATTGCTGCTCTTTTAGGTCAGAAAGAGGGGAGGGGATGGCATAAACCCCACAAAATATAAACTAAATCAAAGGCCAAATGAGCCAAAACTGTGGATGGCTAATGTTGGGTATCTGCCACAGAGCCAGTAGCACCAGGGCTATCCCCAAGCCTGGGTTTATTATGGCCAGCAGCAGCAGCAGCTCAGAACTCCTGCAGTGCCCCTGCCACCCCAGCAGGGTCTGATCGCCCTCTGCCTGCAGCGCCTCTGGTTAACTGCCAGCCGCCCCAGCCTTGCGCTCCAGAAAGACTGCCCGAAAATTCATTTAAACCGAATGGGCACTTGTTAGTCTCAGAGCCTTCGCTTGGTGCAGCGCAGCGTGACTCTGGGATTACGTATTATTTGGTTTTAATCAAGATTGCCGGTATTTGAGAGAGAAGGAGAGAGAGATATGTTTCCACTGCAGCCTTTAATGTGGCCCGAGCGAGACGCTGTTATATATTTGGCTGTGTCTCAGTATAGGGGCTCATTTGACAGGCCCTGTCATCATCAGCCTGCAAGATTATCATTCATGCTACTGGAAAGACAACTTTATTGGACAAAATATTGGCATGTGTCTGTGTGGCCCACACAGGTAAAGACTCTCCCTGGGCCCCGTCGGTGTGCCTGAGTCACTGTGTGTGGGTGT
Source organism: Chionis minor (assembly GCA_013398295.1). NCBI lineage: Eukaryota > Metazoa > Chordata > Aves > Charadriiformes > Chionidae > Chionis > Chionis minor. The sequence continues at coordinate 179,083 of VZSF01003427.1, read as the reverse complement.
AACAACTGCACTAGTTATTATTGATCTCTTTAAAACCTCTTTACAGTGATTAAGGGAGTACTGTATGAAAGCAGTCTGCTTTGTGGGCTCTTGCCAAGGAAGACCCACTAGGCGCATTTCGTTGGATCCTTCAGCCAAACTGCTCTTTTCTTGGTAACTGAAATGTGCATCAACATAGATGTAAGGTCAATTTCCAGCAATTTTTTAATGTACTTTATTTATGGTTTTTGGACACTACACAAACCAGTAAAATCAAAGTACAGTACTTAACATAGCCAGTCACTTTTCCAATGTGCCAATGTCTATAAATAAATCTGAGCAGGAGACAAGAGGTCACATTTAAAAGATAGAAAAAAGGCAAAAGTATGTGTGTTCTTGCCTCCAATCCCCTCTGCGTGAAAAAGGGACTTTAGCGAGGGACTTTGCTATGAGACAAGTGATGGGTGTATGTTGACAGGTGCCGGACTCCCCCCACCAAACCATGACCAGAATAACTCAGCAAATTACCAGGGATCTGCTCAGCTTTTTCTGCAAGCTGACTGCTAAGGGCTAGGCATTTTGAGGGCAGAAGAGCCGAGTTGAGTTAACTGTGAAGATGAGATCATGTGGCAATGGCCTGCAGCTACATGGAAGGTCAGGTAACTTCAGCTCTGGGTGAAAATAATGATCACAGAGAAGGTTTTAGCCTCTGTAAGTCACTAAACAGGGCTGGTAGCTAGTTTCCATGGCTGAGTCAGGGGGAGGGGGACTTGTATTCTCTAGAGGAAGACTGTAGTAGGTTTCACCTGACCTCAAATATTATATTTTCTTTGAGGTGTGGTATCTTTCACTTCTGTTTACTCCTATATATATATTCTTTAAAAAAGCTCTCCCTTTTCCTCTCTCCCCATCCCCATTTCTGGCAACTGATCAAAGCCTGGGTTTACTATTCTACTATGTACCTCATGACACCTTGTCCTTATACACCGGAAAGTGACTGTCTCTAAAGCAACTTTATGAGGCTAAGTAAAGCAGAGTAAAATAGCAGCAAACTGAAGTTTTTCCAGCTTAGTCTGTCCCAGGAGGGCTAGGCTGGGGAAAAACAAGACGCTGTGAAGGAAGCAAAAAATAAGAATAAAAAAGAAACCAGGCAGTCTTAGAAAGGGAGGGGGGAAAAAAAGAATTTAACTTGAGGCAGAATGTCAAATAGATATTTGGAGTTCAAAGTGTTACAGCAGCCTGACTATACTCAACTTTGACCACCTACAGCAATTTTTAGATCACCAGCTTTGTGTCATTAAGTAATTAATGTTGCGGTGATGTGCCATTTTCTCCTGTATCACTGCTCTCACTACACATCATATGGTCATCATTTCAGCTTTTATAGCATTAAAGTACTTAACGAGAGACACTTCCTTTCTGACTTGATCTATTCTGTGTACGTGGATTGTGCTTTGGGTTTTTTTTCTCCGTTTCCAAACAGCAAGAGATTCAGTGTGCCCAGGAGGCCTCTGAAACTCATTTCTTCCATTTATAAGGCCAATGAGCTTACCATTGAGAGAACAGAAAAGAACAGACACACAAGACACTCTGCTAGCCTAATTTTGTGTCCCATGCAAAACATGTCATATCCTTCTGCCTTCACATACATAACTGTAAAATGACACTGACTAAACAAGGTTACTTACACACAGAGGGTATTTGGCTATATAAAAGTATGCATCGTTGAGTGGTTTTCAAAAGGGGCTACACAGGCAGAGTATCACCCTGCCTCTACAGCAGGCAGAGGAACTATCCTTGCTTTACCATGTTTGAGATGGTGCAAGTTATCCCATTTCAGTTTCATCTGTTCTGTAAATCTGCATCAAGAGGCTGCCTAATCATGACCTTGCCCAATTCTAGTGCCCAGAGAGTGATGCACAGTGATTGCTGCAGGTCTGATCCTTGCATTAGGAAGCAGGACAATGATGGGCAAATGTCCTTCGTTCCCCCAAAGACCTCCTCAAGGGCTGGAAAGCATAAGGTCTTTAACTGGGGTTTTGAACTGGTTATATTTAGAGGAAAGACAATTTATAAACTTCAAATACTATTAAAAAAATAGGACGATGAAGACTTGTCTGGAAAGAAAAAAATAGTAATGGAAGTGCATGCATGAATAGAATCATAAGGCCCAACAACACCAGGCCTTGCTGGGTTGGCACGTGTTAATGGTGGTGGAGGAGGGGAAATGTTAATGACCCCTTGACCTCCCCAGTAAATCCACACTTGAAAGGGAGGGTATTAAAATGTCTTAAAAATCATGTGCTGGAAACTGAGAGAGCTTAACATTTTCCTTATGCTGATGTCAGATGACTTTCCCAGCCCCTATATTGGTTATACATACTCCAGCAGATCAAAACAGAAGCACAGGAGTGCTGGTATGTTAAGGTAAGGTTGCTTGCAGAAAATTATAGGCGTCTTGATTTGGCATGGCTTCACCTTGCTGTCTTTGTCCAGGGACTGTTCATCCAAATTCCTGGCTTTGCTTAGCACCATGAAAAAAAATTTAAAAAGAGAAAATACAAGCATAGCTGTAACCCACCTGATGAAAGGGGAGAAATATAAAACTCTACCAAGTAGTCCAAAAAAATGAAAGAGTTCAGTGTGGTAAAAGGCGAAGACATAATAATCACTATGCTAGAATGAGATGTATTAACAATTACAGGGAAATATTTAATAAGATCCAATAAAAATAAAATCTAAAAGAGAAATTCAAATTATCTATACCCAGAATCTCCCAGAAAGAAAATCCTTTTGCGTGTTATTAGCAAATCCCTTTGTGACACCAATAAAACCTTGTCTGATATTACAATAAATATGAAGAGAAGACAGCATTACCCCAAAACATCAGCAATCTGCCTCTGTTCAGTCTTCCAGTAATGCAGTTATAAGTTCTGTGACTAACATGAATGAGTGAAGATTTTTACAGCCACACTGTAAAAATCTGTCTGCACAAGACACAACTGCAATGAAATTGCCTTCTTACTCCAGAGAGACACAAAATTCAACTTGTAGCCATCAGAGAGCTGCCTGCAGAGCCACATTTGTACTGGATAAAAAAATAAAAAACCAAACCAAACTCACATTTTTGGTTCGCATCCTTTCAATTCTTTTGAAATTATAACCACAGGAGCTTGGAAATATCATTTACTACTTTGTGTTACTTAATACATAAATATATAGATTATTATATGTAGATATATAGATATTTTTATTGTTATTATATTGTGATTACTACATAATTACAAATGGGTGGTAATTTTGTCTGATTCCTTGAGGAACCCCTCCACTGCCATCCGAGTCTGAAACCAGCATCTGCTACCTCCCCAAATTAGAGGCAGATTCAAATCTCAGTTGCCCTAAATGTATTTCCAAGGTAGTATCAACTACTCCAAAGCCTTATGAGGAATTCATAGCACCTGTTGGTCCCTTCTGCTGTATAGGATGGGCTTACAGCTCGTGGGCTGTTAGGGTTCACTCGCTGGTACTAATTTAGGGGCAGTTCTGCGTGAATGGTCTCCCTACAGCAAAGAGACCACCTGTGGGCTCTGGAGCAGTGTTTGCAGAAACCTGGTATGATTTCGTCCTGGTGGGGACCCTGAACGCTCAGCCACTGTGGGTGCTAACCAGCACAAGCAGAGGAGCTTACTTTTTGCTCAAAGTCTGGCTGCAGAGTCTGACCCAGAAAAGTCTCTGGGCTGAGGCCGCGTGAGGCTGCATTGTGAAAAAGGACTGTGCAGTGTGCCAACAGCTCTAGGAGACAAAACAAAAAATGGGTTATATTTTATTCTGCTAACTTTTCAGTATGCTTTAAAAGCCATTTTGTTAAATTTGTCTCACTTCCTATTTCTAGTGAGGTCAAAAATATTTTCAATATAAGTGTAATCTTCCACACAGAAAAGTTATTTATCCCTCTGACACTCTCTGTCTATAAGGTGTTTGTATTTTTGCACAAGGCGCTATAATATACAGCATGCCAGAAACAGTACACGTATCTCAGTAAGGCTGCAGGACAACAGGCTTCTGAATTCTTCAAAGCAACCCAGCGCTCATTTTTAGGTTGCTAAATATTTTTTCTGAATTTGGAAACTCAGTATGTTTTGCTGTATGAGCAAGGGAGACAGGGGACTGGAAATGGCTTAATTAGCCAGATTTTTGAAAAAAAAACACCACCTTTGTTAACCATGGGGGGAAAAAAAGACCAAAACAAAAAGAACCCAACACCCTAAAAACTAACACTATTGCAAATTGTGTATTTAGCAAAAATGAAAAAGTAATTGTGTCTTTCTCCAACAAGCATCCACCTTTAATATTAGTCATCCTCAAAAAGTCACACAGGAGTGGTTTATCTGAAAATCCTTTGAAGAGCCTCTCTACTGTCCTCCCACATGAGAAGACTTGGCCCAATCTGCTATGCAAGTGCATCACAGAGCAGCCCGCACTTGTGAGGAAATCAGTGAGTATTGCTTCAGTTTCTTTGTGTACTAATATCATTGCCTAGTGATATTCTTCACTTTACCTAAGAACACGTACATTGCACCTCCACAAGAAATCAGATTACAGCAGGGTCTTACATAACATTTTAAAAAAAACAAGAAACATTTTTTAACTGAGCAAGGTGGAGCCCCACTGGGATGGTGCCCGTATGTCTGAAGGTTTGAGAAGTGGCTCCCACAGACTGAAGTGCCAGCCACAGCCATCTCTGAAAGAAGGATGGTGACAGGCCTGGGGCACTGGGCTGTGTGTAGCCCAAAGGGCTCCAGCTCAATTGCCTCCCCTGCTGCCTGGTGAGTAGTGGGCAAGAGCACACTGTATGTACAGCAGAACACCTTGGAGCTGCTATTTTGACTACTGTGAGGGCACACAAAGCATGAAGAGCCTCTTTGTTCCCAGTAACCTGCTCCACAACAGTGCCTAGCTTCAGCTCCCTTCCACCTTGTGCTATTCCAACTCACAGTAGCTATGAAGAAATGTGGAGGATCCTGCAGGAGGTAAACACTTATCACTGCTGCTAGTCTGAGTTGTGAAAGCAGACAGGAGTCTTTGTTTTCAACCTGAGGGAGATGCAGCTCTGCTGTGGAAAAGAATTAAAGGAAAACCCTTCCAGCTAAAAAAATTGTTAAAACTCCCTAGGACTTCCAAATATTCTTTTTTTTTTTTTTTTTTTTTTTT